>JAODAL010025452.1:45000-58612 GCA_025379985.1 Phyllomedusa bahiana | reverse complement strand
ATCCTTCCTTGGGTTTTTGCTTCAAGCAGCCAAGAAAGTAATTCAGCGAAATTGGAAATCCTCCTCACCCCCTTCTTTGGATGAATAGTTTGCGGAGATTAGTTCTGTACAGAGAATGGAAGAATTGATCTCCCAATCCCCTGATCAATTACACAAATTCAATAGAACATGGTTCTATTGGTCTACCTTTAAGAATAGCCCGTTATATCTTTCAATCTCATGCTAATACCCCGGAGATTGGGGTCTCTTATGGACCTTCCCCTTTTGGTTGATGGGTCCCCACTGGTGACCTCTGACATTGGAGATGGAGTTGCACCTATGCAATGGATCTGTTGTGAACCCGCTGCGGCCTATTGGGGGTTGTGTGTCTCTCCCTGCCTCCACCCTCCCCCCTTTTTTTTTTGGTCTGTTGGTGTTGTTTGTTTTGTGTGCCTCTTTTCAGACTTTTGTTTGCTCTTGAGATTTTTGTGTTACCCGTTATTGGTATATTAAAATTCTCCATAACTACCACATTGTCCGTTTTGTCAGGTGTTCATGTCTCATTGCTAATAATGCATAGTGGTTGTATTATTTATATTTTGAACTTATGTTCCTGGTGTGTGGAATCCTCCGCACGAGTTCTTCCTTGTCGTATACGATTTCTTGTTTTCTTCGTTTCTGTATGCATCACTTGTTTCCATAATTTTACTACTCAATAAAACTGTTCTTGAATTTGAAAAAAAACAAAACATGTAGGCAAAGGTGAATAGAGACTGTTACCAAATACACTGCTGTTCTAATTTTACTTATCTTCAAAGTTAGAGCAAAGTTACCAGCAACCTCTTTCTGCTTTTACAGGCTCCAGCAGTGGCCAGGATGATGATGTCACTCCCTGTCATGCATCTTATTTTAAAAGATAGAAGCTTGTTTACATTACTTACTGACAAGCATTAACCCTTTCCAAGATCTGTAGCCTTGTGCACTACAATTTACAAACCTCCTCCACTAATGTCCCTCTAACAAGATCAGCCAGGAGTAGCAGAGCTGATATGCGAATCAATATTATAGAACCACCCACATCCTAAACAGGTAAGGTGAATTTGAAGCTGGCTGTGGCTCTTTAAAACAGTATGGTGAGAACACCCCTTTAATCATAAAGTAATAATAAACCAGAAGATATATGCACACTCCTCCTTCTACATACAAAGGTAAGTATCAATCCTGTATTTCTACAGTACTGCTAACAATAACTTAATTCAGATTTATAATTCCTCCTTCTGCATACAAAGGTAAGTATTAATCCTATACTTTCTACCGTACTGCTAACAATTACATAATTCAGATTTATAGCTTCCTGCTTCTTCATTAAGCAGGGGTTACATAGAATTTATAGGGCCCCATAGCAAAATGATATGGGGCCCCATGACCTAATGATAATCACCTAATCACCTTCTGCTCCTCGGATCCAGCTCCTTGATTGGCTGGGACACTCCTACTCTACAGTAACCAGGTAAAACTGACTGTAACCAACTCTAATGTGAATCTATTGCCTACTAAATCAATCAACCCTATCACTACTATAACTAAAACACTGTCCTTCTAGTTTCCCTTAGCAACCTAATACACTACTTTCTAATTCAGGGATATCTGACATAAGGCTCTCTTTACAAAGGTTTGAAACGCATTAGACGCGTGTGTTCACTTCTTGGCCTGATTTTATTTGTGATTTTTTTTATTGGGACTTAATCGAAAGAAAAGTGCTGGATTTGTGGATTTGAATTATCTTGCCAACATGGTTCTTAGCCATAAACCACATAATTCAAGCATATCCAGGACATGGATGGGAATGGGTGTAGTTCATTACATGTGACCCAATAGACAGTTATGAGCATTATCAGTTTTTCATGCAATAGAGGCCCTTGCCTGCCAGGTCCTTGTAGAGGTTGCATACTACTATGCACAGCTAAGTGAAGCCTTTGGTATAATTTTACTTGGATTGTGAGGCTATGCTAACACATTGTATTATGCATTAGAAAGCATGTGTAAAATGCCTGGCCAGCCTTAACTATGTACAACCCATGTGGTCGCAGTGGCTGGCAGCCGCTAGATTGGGTCGGTTGATCAGTGGGGTGGCGGTTGGGGGCGACAGCAAGTATAGAACAATATATACTATATAAACCACTATGTACACCACTCACTGCCCCTGCCCCAATAGAGGAAGTTGCTGATTGTGGGCTTCAGTTTATTAAACAGTAACGGGTGGGCACTAAACAGGCCTATGGTGTGAAGGTGAATAGAATGACACTACATGAGTACTAAATGGCAGGGGAGCACAAGATTTAGTGCCTCCTTTGTGCTCATTTGTTATTTATTGCCCCTTTGTTCCTGTCCTTCCTTTCTGTGCCATTTTTTGCCCATTTGCCATTCTGTGACACATGGTTGCTAAAGAGGCAATACTTGACAACAAGTGGCCCCTGAATAAAAATGTGCAAATGGGACATACATTTCAAATAGGCAGAGGATTCAGTGCCTCCTTAGTGCTTATTTGCCATTTATTGAGTTTTTAGGCCATGACTTACTCCTGATATTAATCAATGTGACAACATCATCATGCCAGCATGCGTCAAGATGGAACATAAGACTTAAGGAGACATGTATGAAAAGTGTCTAGGTCTAAGACATTCTTTGTTGTCCATAGCAACCAGTCAGAACTCCCCTTTCATTTCATATAGCGTTTTTAAAAAAAGGAAAAGAGATCTCTGATTGGTTGCTATGGACAACAAAGAAAGTCTTAGACCTAGACAGTTTTCATAAATGTCCCCCTATGTATGCTGAATTTCCCAGCAGTATACGCATTCCGTGCAGGACTCAAAAGTATAGTCTAGTAAGCTTTTGAGTCCTGCAAGGAAAGTGTATGCCACTGGAAAATAGAGCAAACATAGCCCAAATGGGGCTATGTTTGCTCTATAGACCTCTATGGGGCCACTGAATGTTTTTTCCGTCCCCCGACGGATACCTCAGACACAGTCCATAAGGCCATTTGCAGCATGACTATTGTGGGCCTCAGTAAATGGACTGCTCAGGAACTGCTTATGCTTCTAATTTTATTCTTCAGTCATCAATCATACTGTACCACTAAGTGTTTCTGCAACTATCAAGTGTTTTGAGCCACTATTGGAGAAAAATCAAATAATCTGTTATAGACTCAGTCCACATGATGAGGAGTTCTAGTTGGATTCCGACTTTAAATCCTTGTTTAAAACTGAAAGAAAATGGTTTCCATTGACCTCAATAGAAAATATGCCTTGTAATTCATCCAACGCGCGGTAAAAAAAACTTTGAGTATGTTCTTTCTTAGGTCATGCACTATCTGGAACTTTATTATTGATGTCAATGGCGATGGCTAAAAACTGAATGCAGTACCAGTTTAAACATTTGTATGTGGTATTTAACGCAGATCTGCTTCCAAAACCACATAGAAATGAATGGTACTTGTTTCTGCCTGTAAACGGGAAAAGTAAAAAAATTTTGAAAAAACTCCCCTTCCCAATTTCCTAGGGTAATAAACAAGTTAAATACTTGTGAAATACTCGTGGACGTGGTTTTTTCAACTGCAGAATCCGAAGAGTAAAATTTACTCGCCCCAGTTAACGTCCCCTTTTACTTTCCCTTCCCGAAAAACCCAAAGAAAACCTTTAAAACCAGGACTGCTTTTTCAGTTTTCCCCTTTGGTTTTTATTAAAAAAAAAACCAAATTTAAAAACATGACTCTTTGGGTTTTAAGCATTTTTGCCTTGCAAAATTTAAAGGCTCCTCCCTTTTAAAATCAAACCCAAAAGAGCGACACCTATATGAAATCTGTATTATTCCCCCCTAAAAATTTGGGGTTTGGGGGTTTTTTCCTCCCAAAAAAAAATATATTTAAAAGGGGTTTAAAGGGGCCCTTCCCTATTTAAATTTGACCCTTATGCGACTGTAGATTTTTGGTGCCCAGGAGCCATTTATTTTTTGGCGCTTTAAAAAATAGTGTAAAAAATCGCCGGGAACTATGAACCTATTCTGCTGCGGGTTCTTTAGATTTAGCACTTTCTAGCTACTAAGGACAAATTCCCGGTTTCAAAAAACCCCTTTTTAAAGTTTTCTACCTTTTTCCGGGCATTAATTTTTTCCTGGTTTTTGCTGTACTGAAGCTAAAAATTGTGAAACCTTTGGAAACGGTTTGTAGGCTACCCCGCCCCCCAGCACGAAACCCCGTTCAAAGGCGCATTACAAAGTCCCAACGGGCGCTTTTAAAAATGCCCTAAAAAGGGATTTGGCGCCTGGGGGAAAAATAAAAGTAAACAGGGCTGTGCAAGTTTTTTTTTGGGC
The DNA here is from genome assembly GCA_025379985.1 of Phyllomedusa bahiana. Taxonomy (NCBI): domain Eukaryota; kingdom Metazoa; phylum Chordata; class Amphibia; order Anura; family Hylidae; genus Phyllomedusa; species Phyllomedusa bahiana. The sequence continues at coordinate 54,265 of JAODAL010025452.1, read as the reverse complement.
GAAAAGATGCCGGGATTCGTTGCAGCCCTGTTCTTGCAGCCCCCAGAGTGCATATTGCTAAAATAGAGAGATTAAATTCTGAGCCCCAATGGGGAAAGGGCCCTTCATTTTAATTTTTGGACAATATCCCGCACTGTGAAGCAGGGTCATCACTATTGAACAGAAAAAAAAATTTGGGGTTTTTTTGTAAATAAATATTCCCCATTAAGAAATACCCCTTTATAAAAACTATTTTTTTTTTTTTTGAAAAAAATAAATTTCCCTTATTCCACATAACTAAAAAAAACCCTTTGGTAAGGCATGCCCCCCCAAGGCACGGTTTTTTGGGGCTTTTTTTTTTCCAGGCAGTTTGCGCTTTTGCAGACCGCCCTGAAAAACTGCCCCAAAAAATGGGGCAGAAGGGCCTAGGGAAAAACCCCTTTGCAGCAGCCCCACGAAAACGGTTTCTTTTTGCCCCGGTTTTTTGGGGAGGGAAAACTGGGGGTTTGGGAAAATTGAAGGGGGGGGCCCTTTTTTTTTTTCGCTAAATCCGCGAAAAAAAATTCCGTCCCCCCCAGGGCGTTGGGGCAGGGCACACAAACCTAACAAATCCCCAGCCGGATAAACCGGTTTTCCCAAAAAATTTGCCCTTTTCCCTTTGGGTGAACGCCCCAAAGCCATTCCTGTTTTAAATTTTTTGGTTTACTAAATTTTGGGGGAGCAAAGTGAAAAAAAAAAGTTTTTTTTTTCTTTTGGGGTATAGTATTCATCTAGAATGTGAAGTGTCCACTACTATTTGTCTATTTTTACATACAACAAGTAATGGTAAACTCATGTCAAAGAAAAAAAGAATTGATATTTGTATATCCTCATTCACTAAAAAAGTTTTTAACTAATTTTTTTTTTTTTTATTTTTACCCTAAAGAATCCCAAGCTTTGGCATAGATGCCTGACCCCAAGAACTTTTTTCAATTTTCATTGAATGTAGCAGATAAAATAGGTGGGACAAAAGGTGGGAAAAGGGTTTTTGGGTGCCCAAGGGGCACAACACTAAACATTTTTTTATTTTTTCGAAAAACAAAAAAAGGGATAAACACAAGAGGACTGAAATGTTATGAGTATTAAACAAAAAGCTTTGGGAAGCAATTTTAGGGCCCCCTGTAAAACGGGATAAACTGCTTTTTTATTGCCCTCCACAGAAAATCTCCCAGGTTTTCCCATTCTGTGTACATCTAACTTTAAAGGGGCATTCCTAAGACAAGCATTTATTGTATAACCACATATCCATAGAGATTTTTTGGTTTAAAAAATTTGACCCCCAGAAAAAGCCATAAAAGTTTAACAGTTTGTTCCCTTCCCCCCCTCTGGACCCCTAAACCAAATAAAGAAAACTGGGGACCCCTGACAGGGGGCCGTGGATATGCAATAAATGTGTGAGCTAGGAATAAACCCTAAACAAATGATTATTTGGGCCGGTTCACACGGCTTATTGGCGGCGTAAATGCGGGATGGATTTCCCCCCCGAAATTTTAACGGCCGTGTGGAAGGGGGCGGGGGGGGGGCGCGGAGGCCGGCAGCTCGCCGGCCCCATAGACATGCATTATCCACGTCGCGTATCCCGCCAGGATAATGTGCATGCCAGAGAGAGACAGAATTCATAGTTCTCTGAGAACTGTGGATTACCGGAAATGAAAAGGGAACGGTTTTTCGGGCCCGTATTGGAGCGCAATACGGCCCCGAAATAGGGGCTAAAAACCCTTTTGCCCAAATCAGCCTTTGGAACTTTGCCTTAAGGAGTAACAAGTAAAAATAAAGGACTTCATTTAAGAAAACGATAGCAATTGACAAATTTTGCATAAAGTCATAATGTCCCTCCTGACAGATCATAGATGAAAGAACAAGGACAGGTCTTAAAGGGATTTTCCCAAATTTAATATTTCAATGGGGAAAAAAAACAAAAAAACCCCCCCAAAAATACAAAAAAAAAAGAAACTTAAAACCCTTTTCCCCTTACCTCTATTTTCCCCGGCTGCCCTTTTTTTTCTGCTCATTGCTGGTTTTTCCCGTTTACCTTTTAGTTCCTAGGTTTAGCTTTTTTTGCTCTGGGAACCGCTGCCGGTCATGAGTTTTTTTTTCTGGCATCACCCGTTCAAAGTGAAACCCATTGTAAGTGCTGCAGAACCCGGGCCCGGGGGGCCAGAAGTAAAAAAGGGAAAACCCAGCTATATATTTGAGATTCTAGCAGCAGCAGTAGCAATTGCCGTTAAAATATTCACCTGGACAAGCCCTTTACATTTTTTTCCTCCATATAAAAATTTCTTGAGAATCTCCTATTCATATTTTGTTTGTGGAAAATAGTTGTGCTGTTAAAGGTCTTGCAATTCCTTACATTGTCATAAAGTGTGAGCTGTAGTTTAAGAAAGAGTTGGCAGCATCCAAATAATTGTCCAGGTAGGTATTGTGCTGGCCCCTTCAAAAAAAACTGATTAAAATTATTTCTGACCTACTACTCAAGAACTTTAAAGCCGGATTTTGGCAAAAATTTTTTTAAGTACTAAAGGGAAAACCCAACATTCTTCTTTATTTTAAATTTTTGGAGTTTTTGTTGTTTTTTTTTTTCTATTGCAATGGGTGTTTTGATTTACATGACCCCTTGGTTTTTCCCGTAAATTTAAAAAATGCAGTTTATCTCTTGTAATGCCACAAATTTTTCCTCCTTTTTGGGCATCCACAATTTACTAATTTTAGCCCTAGCCTTAATTTTAGTTAGAATGAAACAAAACAACTATTGGAAGTTATAATTTATATACTGTAAGTGATATTAGAAGATGAGACCACCATCTCCATCCTGCTATTTCTGTCTCAGTGTGTTTGGGAACCAAAAATCCTAGGGAGCAGGCCGCTGGGCTTTTGGGGGTTTACTAATTCTGATCTGCCTTCCTTTTCCCCATTTCAATCCCCTTTTTCCCCTCCGTCACCTCATTCCCCAAGAACAACCCAGAAATCCGTCCCTTTTTTCCCCTGAAAAAACAAAATCAAACCCCTCATTAAAATTCCCCTTTTTCCCTTTTTCACTTAACTACTTTTAAATCCCCGCTTAACAGACCCTCCCCTGTAAACCCCTCCCCTCTCGATTCTCTACATCTTCTTAGGGAGGTCTCCAAAAATCCCCAAATTGCAACCCCAAAAATTTTAGTCACAACACCCTTTTAAACATTCCCTGCACCTTTTGGGGCCCTTTTTTCTGTACAAAAATGAAATTTCTGGGTTTCAGGTTAAATTTTACTTTTTTTTTTGTAAATCACCCCATAATTTATGAAAAATTGGGTTTGGGCCATTAAAAAACCCGGCACTTCTTACCCTTTTCTCACCCATACACCCTAAAAGATTTTTTAAACCTTGTGACAGGGCCCTCACACCCTTTGATCTGTACAAATTTTAAATGTGAATTTTGGGTTTGGTTTTTTTCTCATGGGGCCCCCTAAGGGCTTTTTTCACAAAGGCGTTTTTGTGATCCGTTTTTCGGATCCGTTTTACAGATCCGCAAAAAGGATCTAACAAATTTTCCCGCTTGGGTTTAAAATTGATTTTAATTTGGGAAAAAGCCATCGCGTTCCCCCCGGGAGTCCGATGCCGGGTTTTTAGTGCTCTCCCTGCACTTTCGCTTTTTGTATCCGCTTTAAAAAGAATGAATGTCAATTCTTAAAAGGCGGTTTTTCGCAAGTGAAAGCCCATAGGGGGAAATGGAGTCCGCTTTTTTTGGGGGACCTGTCCAAAAGCGCTCCACACCCGGGGGACGTATCACTGCCTTTTCATCCTGAAAACCCGGGTGCGAAAAAACGCACTTTGGGGGGGCTGGACGGGATCGCTGGAGAGGTGGCGGGGGGGCAGCGGCCCGGGGCGGGGGTGAGGGCGGCGGCAGCGCAGGTGAGCGGCGGCTGCAGCGCAGGTCGGCAGCGGAGGTGTGCGGCGGAGGCGGCAGAGCTGGTGAGCGGCAGCGCAGGTCGGCTGCGGAGGTGTGCGTCGGCGGCAGCAGAGAACGTGAGCGGCAGCGCAGGTCAGCAGCGGAGGTGTGCGGCGGCGGCGGCAGCGCAGGTGAGCGGCAGCGCAGGTCGGCAGCGGAGGTGTGCGGCAGCGGCAGCGCAGGTGGGCGGCAGCGCAGGTCGGCAGCGGAGGTGTGCGGCGGCAGCGGAGGTGTGCGGCGGCGGCGCAGGTCGGCAGCGGAGGTGTGCGGCGGGAGCGGAGGTGAGCGGCGGTGACAGTGGAGGGTCTGGGGCAGGCATATAATGAATGGGGGTCTGGGGCAGGCATATAATGAATGGGGGTCTGGGGCAGGCATATAATGAATGGGGCAGGCATATAATGAATGGGGCAGGCATATAATGAATGGGGCAGGCATATAATGAATGGGGCAGGCAAAATATTGAACGGGGGCAGGCATATAATGAACGGGGGCAGGCAATATAATGAACGGGGGCAGGCATATAATGAACGGGGGCAGGCATATATTGAATGGGGGCAGGCATATAATGAATGGGGGGGGGAGGGAGAGAGAGAGAGAGAGAGAGAGAGAGACTTTTTTCTTTTCTTTGTGGAAAAACGCATCCGGAAAGCGGATGCGTAAAACGCAGCTGAAAAAGCATTGAAAACGGATCCAAATAAAGTATCCAATTCTGCGTTTTGCGGATCCGCTTTCCGGATGCGCTTTTCAAGTGCGAAAAACGGATCCGTAAAAAGGATCCAAAACGCCGTGTGAACAAGCCCTAAATTGTGCTGTGGAATATGTTGGTGCTATATAAAGATTATTATTATTATGGGACACAAAAAGTTGTTAGGGTGCTTTCACACGGTGCTTTTGACGCCTTTTTTACGTGTTTTTGATGCATTTTTTTGTGCAGAAAGGCACAGCAATTAATGATATACATTTCTGCACAAAAAACGCATCCAAAAACGCACCATGTGAAAGCACCCTTAGATGCTGAAAAAAACACTTTCTACATCATTTTGCCTTGGCTACAATGTGTTGTTTCCTGTGTGAGTAGTTCAACATCAGAAAGTACACAACACTCTTATATGGCAATATTTCACATTGCACCACACCTACTTAGGTATACTCTTTAACACCTCACTAAACCGTGAACGTGATACAACAGCATATTATTTCCCTCACACAGAGCTGGCAGAAGATACACCCACTTAAAAAGTAAGGATGGGTATGTGTAAGTGATCAAACCTAGATTGGCACACAGACAGAGGAAAACTTGGCAGGCTGCTGGAAGATAAAGAGTGATCAATGGAATGCATCCAGAGATACATGTGTTAACAAGGTACAAGATCCAGGCATACAGCTGTGTATGAATGCTGTCTGGTTTGATGACTACAGTCAATTCAAATCATACTGTACTACTAAATGTGTTACATTTTCAAATCCACTACATATTAACATAGTATCTGTAACTGTTCTACCAAGACCAATTTTAAGAAAGCTTCAATGGGGCATATCAGTACTTTATACACACTGTACCAGAAAAAAGAAAATGGGGCCCAAAGGAGTCGCTCATCCTGGCACACATAAAGAGCAATACAGAACACGTAGTACTGCATTGTACTGTAGAGAGGCACTACTAAACCGCTAATCACTGCCTGCACCTAACTGATACATGTAAGAGCAGTACAGAACATGTAGTACCGCATTGTACTGTAGAGAGGCACTACTAAACCGCTAATCACTGCCTGCACCTAACTGATACATGTAAGAGCAGTACAGAACATGCAGTACCGCATTGTACTGTAGAGAGGGGCTACTATACCACCAATCACTGCATGCACCACACTAATACATTTAAGAGCAGTACAGAACATGTAGTACCGCATTGTAGAGAGAGGGGCTACTAGACCACCAATCACTGCATGCACCACACTAATACATGTAAGAGCAGTACAGAACACGTTGTACCACATTGTACTGTAGAGAGGGGCTACTAGACCGCTAATCACTGCATGCACCTAACTAATACATGTAAGAGCAGTAGAGAACATTTAGTACTGTTCTGTACTGTAGTGAGGCGCAACTAGACCCCCAACCACTGCATGTATTTCACTAATACATGTAAGAGAGCAGTACAGAACATGTAGTAACTCATTGTACTGTAGAGAGGCGCTACTAGACCGCTAATCACTGCCTGCACTTAACTAATACATGTAAGAGCAGTACAGGACATGTAGTATTGCACTGTACTGTAGTCCACCAATTACTGCATGTATTTCACTAATACAGGTGTTTTACAAGTAAATTGTTCATGATAATTGGGCAGATCGGGTTTTGGGGAAAATTTGTACTTGAAACCACACATAACATAAAATGTCCCAGGAAAGACCACTGTATGTTGAAAATATTGTTTCCTGAGGTCATTGTGAATCTAGGGACCACTGTAAACTGTGAAAAAACAAGGCAGAAAGATAAGATAAAGAGAAGAATGTGTGAGCCACTTCTCCACAGACAGACATGATAAAAAGCTTCTGGAGGTAGTAATACTCAAGAAGCTCTGCTCCTCAATAAACTACCTAGACACTGGAGGGTTATATGACATGTAAGTGGGTCACATAACTGTTCAGTCAATTCAGTAAAACCATGGAAGCCATCTCTTTAGACTGGAATGTTGGATATACCAATTTTTTCCCTAGACAGGGGCCTAATGCATTGGTATAAAAAAGATAGGAGCAGAAATTTTTAATACCTGCAGTAAATCCAAAAAATTTTAGATTTTCCTATCTTTTGGGTATAACAAAAAAAAAGAAAAAAGTAAAAAAAACCCGCTTAAAAATCATTACTTAAATGACCCTATTTTTAAAATGTCTCAGGAGCTGCATAATAGAGGGGGGATAAAAAACAAGGCAAAAAAATGGTGTAGGTAAAAATGGTGGCACAAATTTTGCAGAAAACAAGGAATAATGGGAATCATGTAAAGTGTTGATATGGTACAACAAGAGGCCATTCTGCCAACAAGTATGGCGTTAATTATTTAGCATTTTTAAAAATCTTTTTACCCTTTTGTTGTTAACAAAGTGTTTTTTAACCCCTAGCTAGACAGATGATTGTAAAACGCATGGGTGTTGTTTTTTCCCCACATAGGTGTTTTTAAAATTTTTTCCCTCATGTGAGTTGTCCATTAATTGGTTTATTTCACAATTTTCTCTACTATAATTTTTTTTGCATTTGTTCATTTAATTATATATAGATTTTTTTCTTGCCTTGTGTTTGGTCACTTATAATGTCACATTATGAGAAATATTACATGTATGTACATTTTTTGTTACTATAGGTGACATGTATAAATGGAACTGCGGCAAATCGGGGAAAATTTTTCAGCCTGAGATCTACCAGGGCCCCTTTTGCTTTATTTTAAAACGCCCGCACTCCAATATCAGGCTCATTAAAGGCCCCGGGGCCCTGATTTCGGGGGGCGGGGGAGGCGTGTCGCAAAAAAAACCATAAACCTACACTTTATACTTCAGTAGGAAAACCAGGTGCCTTACTGCTGGAAAAAGGAAAACCCCTTTTCAAAGTGATTTATCTGAGCCAGAAGTGTAGTTTCTGTGCTAGATTGCTCCTGATTTACGACTCGCAGTAGACCGGTTCATAGATTCAGGCGCATTCTACACTATTGTTATATGCAATTAAATTGGCATCTGGGCACCAAAAATCATATATGTCGCCCTATGTGCTTATTATTGCATGTGAGCAAGTTTGAATTTTAAAACATCTTACCATGAATCACTAGTTTTTATCTGTAAACTATATTTTGACCTTTTAATGAGGTTTTCTATTGGAAATAAATTGTTTTCTAGCATCTCTCCTAAAGTTAGGCAACTTGGTAAGGTAGTTTAATTTTCTGTGAGTTTCCTGCAGTTATGCATCAGCTGACCAAACAGGAAGCTCAATAGGTTTCTGTGTCTTGAAAAACAGAAAAACAGTTCTGATCCAAGCCCAAGACTAAGGGGGACATGTATGAAAAATAGTGCATACTAGACAGTCGTTAGATTAGAGTAGTATTCATCAGTATGTATGAAAGTGTCTCACAGCCCTTTGTGAGACACATGTATGCGCCAAAAGAGTGGTCATAAAAGTTACTGTATTCCTAAAATTTGCCTCAGGGCCTCGCCATATGAATTGGATGGTTTTGTAAGATATTTGCTCCATTTTTCCCTGACACATTCAAACATGGTGCCCATACGAAAATTGCACAAAGCCCCGCGTATAATTGGCACATGCAAAAGTGTCGGGTCTGCTGCAGCATGTGCCTTATTTTAGTGAAGGACAGTTCATACATCTATAGAACAGGGCTATGTTTTTTTTGGCTGAAACCACACCAGAAAATTGACACAGATCTGTTCATACATGTCACCCTAAGTGACCCTAAGTGACCAAAGGGGTTTTATTTTTTTATAGCATCAGAGCACAGGAAAAGCACAAATTAGAAATAAAAAACATAACAAGAAGATGAAAATAGACTTAAAGGGGTTGTCTCACTACAATGATTCATCTTACTTCTGTCCTGTTTTCTATTTCATTTTTTTAATTTAGGGACAGTTTACTGGCTTCTTTGGCCCCAGTGAAGGGCGTAGCTATGGGAACCATGGGCAGCCTATCAGGGAGGTCGAACAGGGCGTAACTATGCAAAACCCAGGACTGATCAGCCCAACAAAGGAGAATTAGGAAAAAGGTAGGGGCCTGTTTAAAGGACACTATTGCAAAATTGCTTTTTTTTCAAGATCTTTTAACCCAAAAAATCAATCCTTGTAGTAAAACAAAAACCCCCTTTTAAAACCCCTTAAGGACCCGGCGTTTTTTTTTTTTTGGGGGCAAGTTCGTTTTTTCCCTCCCCCACCCTTCTGAAAGCCTAACTTCTTTATTTTTTCCCCCTTAATAGACACATGAGGGCTTTTATTTTGTGGGACAAATGTACTTTCGAATGGTGTTATTTCCATATACAAAAAGAATATATGGAAACCGCAAAAAAAAATTCCAATGGGGAAAATTTTTGAAAAAAAATGTATTTTCACCATGTTTGCGGGGTTTTTCTTTTTTCGGCGTTTAATCTTCGGTAAATATAATGTTTACGTATTCTACAGGGGTTTTTATGCATCCGGCAAAACCAAACATGTAGGGTTTCCGTTTGTTTTGGTACCTAAAAAAATTCCCAAAAATTTTTTTATTTTTGAAAAATTTGCACCATGGGGCCCCCCATTTTTTGCGACCAATAACTTTTTTTTGTACTAAAACCTA
>JAODAL010025452.1:0-40000 GCA_025379985.1 Phyllomedusa bahiana | reverse complement strand
ATAATCTGCCATAATACGACGGATTAAAGAACATGTTCTAAGTTTTTTTCAAGACTGGCGATTTTGAAATCCAACATAAAAAATCCAAGCTCTGTAAACTACAACTCAGATTTTCTATTGCGGTCTATGGGGATGATTTATAGTTTGATTTTTGCGGATTCTAAATACCGAATCCGCTTTAAAATCTGACTGCAAACCAGTCCTGTGTGGACGTAGACCGTTGTAGACATGTGCTGCAGCAGCTTAGCTTTCTGTTTTATGCATAGCCAGACAAACAACTGCTTTGTTCATCTTGTCAAGTGTTTTGGCAACATTGTAGTCACCAATATGTTTGTATAAGGCCTTGTTCACACGGCTTATTCTGCCGCGTATTGGCGCCGTACTGCGCGCCGGATTTGCGCTCAGTATGGCGCCAATCCGGCGGCAGCAATTACGGTAATCCACTGCTCTCATTGAGAACAGTGGAATCCGTCGCTCCTCCCCGCTCGGCGAATCCGCCGGGGGGAGAAAGTGACATGCACATTATTTACGGCGCTGACACGCGTAAACAATGCATTGTCTATGGGCGGGAGCGGCGCCCCCGCCGCGCTCCGCCCCGACCCCGTCCCGCCCCTTATTCACGGCGGATTTGTGCGCTCAATACGGCGCACAAATCCGTCGGGAATAAGCCGTGTGAACACGGCCGAAGGGTGCTTTCCACACAGTGCATTTTTGGTGTGTTTTTTTTTTGCAGAGATGCACAGCATTAATTGTTGTGCATTTTTGAAAAAAAACACACCATAAAATGGACTGTGTAAATGTTCTCTAAATTCTGTTCATGTACATGACTCCTATTAAAGGAGTTGTCTCACTACATCAAATCATCTCACCTCAGTCCTGTTTCTTGGTTTCACTTTGAATTCAGGGGCGTGTTTACTGGCTTCTACTAGGCTGCAGTAGAAGCCAGGTCTGTAGCTATAGCAACCAGTACTGACAGCCTATCATGAGAGATTAAATAGGTCTGTAGCTATAGTGACCTGAGGAGCTGATGCAGCCCATATAAGAAGGGATATCTCAGAATTGGTAGGACACTGTTAATGGACATATATTGCAAAGTGACTTGTTTTTGCAAGATCTTTAACATAAAAAGCAATCCTTATAGTGAGACAACCCCTTTAAGTTTAAGCCACAGCTATGCCACATTTTGGATTATATTTCAAGATGATAAATACTGCCACATGTAGCTATAGTGAAATGTCCACATAAACAGGATGTTAAACATATTCAAGTATTTTGCTGTCTTAGAACATATTAAAAACATGTGGTTGTATTTAGTAGTTAGAAAAGGAATAAAGTGATGACAATGTTAATGGTCTTATAGCAAATTTTATTTTCATTCATATATAGTATTGTGTCTACATACTACTTCTGTAACCTTTCTCATACATACAGTGGGTGGCAAAAGTCATTATACCCCTTGAACTGTTCCTCATTCTCAAATGTTACAGCCACAAACTTAATTGTATTTTATGATATTTTATGATATAGAGCAACCACGCAAATAAGTGTAAAGAAAATGATGTGTGCTTTTCCATATTTGCACAAAACTAAAAAGTGTGGTGTGCATATGTATTCAGCCCCCTGAATCAATACTTTGTAGGACAGCTACAGTCTGTTGGGTATTTTTCTACTAGCTTTGTACATCCAGAGGCTGGAATTGTTGCCTCTTTTTTTTGCACAATAGCACTAGCTCAGTCAGATTGGTTGACAAACATTTGTGAGCAGCAAATTTCACAGATTCCTAATGGGATTTAAGTCTGGACTTTGACTGGACCATTTTAACACATGAGTATGCTTTGATGTAAACCATTCTATTGTAGCTTAGGCTGTATTTTTAGGGTCATTGTCCTGGAAAGTGAAACTACCCCACAGTCTTGAGTCTTTTGCAGCCTCTAACAAGTTTTCCTCCAGGATTGTCCTGTATTTAGCTCAATCCATCTTCTCATCAACTCTAACCAACTTCCCAGTCCCTGGTGAGACAAAGCACCCCACAGCATGATGCTGCCACCACCATGCTTCGTGATGGTGATGGTGTGTTCAGAGTGATGTGCAGTGTTGGCTTTAATCCACAAATAGCGTTTGGCATTTAGGCCAAAAAGTTTAATTTTGGTCTCATCGGACCACAGCACCGTCTTAAACATGCATGCTGTGTCCCTGTGTCTTGCTGTGTCTTCCATAAAGGCCAGATTTGTGGAGTACACAACTAATAATTGTTCTGTGGACAGATTCTCCTACTTGAGCTATATTGGTGGGTTAGTAGTTGTGCCATACTCTTCCATTTGCAGATTGATCCATGCTCTGTGAGATGTTCAGAGCTTGGGCTATTTTTTATTTAAATCCAACCCTGCAATACACTTTGCCAGAACTTTATCCCTGAGCTATCTTGTGTGTGCCTTGATTTTTCTGATGCTGTTTGTTCACTAATGTTCTCTAACAAATCTCTGAGACCTTCAAAAAAAAGCTTTAGTTATACTGAGAGTAAATTACATACAGATGTACTCTATTTACTAATAAGGTGACTTTTAAAGGCAATTGGTTACAATGGATTTTATTTAGGGGTCTCAGAGTACTGAATACATATGAAAGCCACACCTTTCAATTTTTTAATTTGCAAAAATTTAGAAAAGCACTTATTACTTTCTTTACACTTCAAAACTATTTGCTACTTTGTGTTGCTCTATTACATGAAATATCAATCAAATACAGTTTAGTTTGTGGCTATAACATTTAAAAATTAAGAAAAGTTCAAGGGGCATGAATACTTTTGCAACCCACTGTAGTTACACTAGGGATATAGCCTATTAAAGGCAATAAAAAAAAGTTTACAAGGTTGTCGAAGGGTTTAACAAATGGGAACCCCTTTTTGGGCTGAGTTTAGGATTTCCTTATTCATGGCTCTTAAGCAACTCTGGCCACAGGCCCACCTCGCCACACTCAGAGCTATACCTCTGTTCATAAAGTGGCATTGCTGGGTCACAGAGACCCAGTGATGCAGCTTTATGACCAGGGTGCCTTCTTATGAGTGCATCAGAAAGAGGGAAAAAGTGCCTGTGCCGGCTACTCCCCTCTCATGACTCAGCATTGTACACTCTGGTGCTGGGGGCAGGGCAAGGCATGAACGGGGGGCGGGACATTAATGGGGGTGGGCCATGAATGGTGATGGAGGCAGCACTGGAAAATGGAGTGCGCTGCTGGGTGGGAGGGGGTAAACAGCAGGTGGGCAGCAGGTTTTGGGGACTGTCATTCAGACTTGGCATTAGAATACAGGGGGAGAGAAAGTGAGCCACGGGAAGAGGAACTGCACAGTGGAGCTGCTCCCTTCTATCCTGTATCAATATTCTGGCCCAGGAATAGCACTTATGGCATTACAAATGAGGCACCAGATGTAGCTTGTCATGGCTGAGTTACAAGGTATCATAAAGTGCCTCACACCTGAGCAGTTTTACCAAGTGCCTCACACCTGACTTTTGAGATGTGATGGTGCTTTCACATAGAGTGCTTTTGGCGCTTTTTTTGGTGCATTTTTTTTTGCAGAAATACACAGCAATTAATGATATGCATTTCTGCAAAAAAAAAAAAGTACCAAAAACACACACAAAAAAAATTCTGCGTGTGAAAGCACCTGCAGTGGGAGTTGGTGGGTGGACGACAACAGTTTTTTTCACATTATTTGATCTTTTTATTAACCGTAAATGACATAGTTTGTGTTTGTAATGACAGGTCTGCAAGCCCATAATTTCAAAGCACTAACGCCGCGCAGCGCACCGAGAGAGATTTCTGCCTTGTACACATCTGTACTTCACACTGTATATACACAGACAGGAAGCCCATATCTGCGTCCTGCTCCCAGCGCCAGTGGTCACATGACTGCCAGGGCTCCAAGACTGCCTGAGCTGCTTGGTCTTATCAGACCCAGATCAGCTCTGCAGTCAGTGCCTGGGGATGCATTTCCCCTGTAACTGGGGCTAATATACCCCTCCAGTTACAGAGGAAATCTCAAAAAAGTGATATAAAAATGCCCATTGAAGGTCTTTTTCTGACTTTATGGGGGACACAATATGTAAAACAAAGTAACAAAACACACACACCACATAAATGATTAACAAAATAAGTATTAACAGCCCAAACCACAGCTTTTAACTCTGCCCCTAAAACTTTCGATCACCTATATATAAATGTCCAAGATGCAAAAGTGACACAATTACACAACTTATTTTAGTGCCTCTTCTGCTATAAAAAAAAAAATTGGGGTATTCTCAATTTATACAATGATGGGATATTGCTAGGATATGCCATCATTGTCTGATAGGTCCAGGTCCCAACTCTGGGACCTGCACATAGACATGGGCGGATGTTCCGATTACAGCAGAGCATCACTGCTCAGCTAAACTCTAAACTCCCGTCCATGTTTAGTGGAGAGTCCTGACCACCTATCCATTCAAAATGTAGAAGTCTTAGGGCTGGTTTTGGAGATAAGTGCACGTCCATAGGTAAGACCCGGACTAATCAGATAATGATGATACCTTAGCGATATGCTATCAGTGTCTTTAGTGAGACAACCCCTTTAACCCAAAACTAGTAAAGAATGGGCTCACACTGTGTTCTGATGCATCAAATAAGTGGGAATAGGTAAAGTCCAATAGTATATAACAAAGCTACATTTCTCTTATTTTTAGCTTTAGCTCTATGATTACAGCAATGGACTTGATGGTCGACATGTATGATCTGGAGTTGCGCCTGTTTTCTAGCGAAAACTGCGCCTCACCGACTCGAATCCCCTGTCGGACGCAGGGATGCGATATTATGCGCAGCCTTCACCACTTTCGGCTGCGCCTAACAGGAAGGGGCGTGTAATGGGTGCGGTGTGGGCGTTCTAGGTCGGGACACGGCTCATTTGAATACTTCGAGGCATGCATGATCGCGGCTCGGCAAAGTGAGGCGCATTGCAGCGCTCGTCAGCTCCTACAGGCAGACCTAGTTGAAGTTGGTCTAAATGAGCCGGAGGAGGCGAAGTGGAGCGAGAACGGAACATGAGAGGAAACATATAGAAGATCGCAAAAGAAATCCATCTCAGCGCTCAGCTCCGTGAGGCATGGAGTATGAATAAAAAAAAACATAAATTTTATTACGTGTAAAACATTATCAGAAAAATAACTCAAACCTTCTAAAAAAAACAAAGAAAAATCATATGTAGTGCGTCTATTTTGAGTGGAGAAAGAAGGGCGCCCTAAAAGTTATTAAGTTAGCCGATGATCAATAGTATGGGTGTAACGAAAATAAAGAAATAAAAATGAATTTATCGAATTAATATTTTTTTTTCGTTACCCCCATATTATTGTTCATTTTATATACAGATCGGTACAACTTCGTGAGTCTTATCATTTTAATTTCTGCCATGTACAGTTTTCTTACAGATTGCATTAGAAAACCCATATGAGCGTCGCTCGCTCTCCCATTGGTCCAAATAACCGCGCCTCTTTTAACTTAGCCAATCACAAACAGAGCTCGCTCTGCATTTCTTTTCCCCAAAGAACTCTATGAGAAGATAGCTCAGCCGCTGATTGGCTAAGCTGGACGAGCCCCTCTTCCTCCCAACCAATCACAGTACTAGAATATTTCCCATAGACAGTAATAACTTTTAGGGCGCCCTTCTATCGCGCCCTTCTTTCTCCACTCAATATAGACACACTACATATGACTGGTGGATTCAAATCTGCCGCCTGGGCTCAACGACTCAGCTCTTTTCTGCCTTTTTACTGTATTTTGAACTGTCCCGCCTTTGAATTTGATTGGTCCATACTTCTCCATAGGTTTTAATGGTTCACTGTCGCTCCTATTCTGATTGGTTGGTTTCTGCTGACCAATGAGAAGAGCTTACAGAATTTGAATTACTGTACTTCCCGGCAATTCTCTATATCCCAATTCCTGATGTAGCGCCGGTCTCGGCGACAAACGTGTTGTTAGTGATTTGATTGATTTATGTTTTTAGAAGGTTTCAGCTCTTTTTCAGATAATATTTTACACTTAATAAAAACGATTTTTTTAAATCATACTCTATGCTGAACGGCGCTGAGAGCCGAGATTTCATTGCCCCGATCTGGCCATAAACTACAATGGGACAAAGTAGCTCGCGCTCTGATTGGCCGGAATAGCCAAGCCCCTGCTCCTTCAACCAATCAGCTCTTTTCTACATTTTTACTGTATTTTGAACTGTCCCGCCTTTACATTTGATTGGTCAATACTTCTCCATAGGTTATAATGGGTCCCTGTCACTCCTATTCTGATTGGCCAGGATTGCCAACCCCCGCTAGCTCAACCAATCAGCTCCGTTCTGCATTTTTACTGTATTTTGAACTGTCCCGCCTTTGCAATTGATTAGTCAGTACTACTCCATAGGTTATAATGGGTCACTGTCGCTCCTATTCTGATTGGATGGTTACTGCCGACCAATGAGAAGCGCTTACAGAATTTGAATTACTGTATTTCCCGGCAATTTCCAATATCCAAATTCCTGATGTTGCGCCATTCTAGATTTTTGGAAAGTGATTTTATTTATGTATTTTTTTAGTAGGTTTGAGCTCTTTTTCAGATAATGTTTTACACCTAATAAAGGCGATTTTTTGATTCATACTCCATGCCGCATGGACATCTTTAATGATTTTTCGCTGTTTTCCAGCCTGTCTCGAATCGGAATACATGTTAGGCGCAGTCCCTTCTGCGCCTAAGTCCCGCACTGCGCCCCACACACTGGCGAGGAGCGGCGGACTTTACACCGCATGTATGAGCGCACTTCGGGCGCAGCCATACATCAGGCGCAGTTTCCACTCGGAAATGAAGCACAAACGGGCGCCCCGACGTGGCGAGATTCATACATGTCGCCCGATGATGTTAAATGCAAATGTAGTGAAATTCTTAATGCAGAGGAGGGCTAAGCTGACTTCTTGCACCTGGGTCCATGAGCCTTCAGCTACGCCCCTGCCTCTGGCATCTACTGAAAACAATGAATGTGTGGTGATTGTGGTGGGCATCTTACAATACTCTATTAACATTGCAAGGAGAGCAATTCAATTGTATGAGGCCGACGGCAAATCCGAAAGCTGACCATGATTTTTGTGCAAATCTGCGCCAAAAACCGTGGTCCAGCAAATGTCAAAGTGCTGTCGGATTTTGGACGGCATTTTGACATTTGCTGTGTAGACCCAACCATAAAAGTATTTTAGACTGTTTTAAAAAAAGATGGCGAATTGTGTCTTGCCATGAGTGTAAAAGAATCAGGCAGATCAGACAGACCAGAGGAAAAATACATCAGTCTCCAGTTTGAAAAATGAACACCTAATTCTGTCTTCACATGTTGCTGTTGTAATATAATTTTAATACAACTGCAATTTGTGAACATAGCCTTACAGGTCCTGAGGTGGCCATATTTCTAAAACACACAACAAATACCAGTATCATCTGCAACAGTAAAATGATGACTGTAAATAGTTCAAGCCAGAAATGAATACAATAGGAAATTAATCAAAGGAATTTCTAGAATAACATGATTTTGCAGCATTCCCAAAAAATATAGAGCATGTAAGAAAGACATTCAATTATGTTGAAGGAGACTTTGATTTTATAAAACTTCTTGAAAACTAATCGTTAATGGCGTTCACCTACAAATCTATACAGCAGCTCATTAAAGGGCTGTTCTCACCATGCTGTTTCACAGCACCACAGCCTGCTTTAGGGTCCTACTTTCTCTTCACTGTTGGTGGGTCTACAACAGTGATTGGCAAATCAGCTGTGTTAATTATAGCTAAGCCTGTCAGAGGGACATTAGTGATGGAGGAGTCTAAACACCACTGCACAAGGCTACAGTTCCAAAGGTTCACAGGGCTTATTTTAACGTGGTTTTGGACGAGGTTTTCAGAGCATTTGCTTGCCCAAAACAGCGTCCAAAATGCTTCCGAAACGCCCCCCGTTCATTTAATTGATTTCTATGTAAAACTTCGTTGTAGTTCGCACACGACAAGGTTTTTACGCGCTTGTTTGGAAGCAATGAAAAAGAAGTGTCATGTCAATTCTTGAAGCGTGTTTTAGGCGTGTTTCTTGGCGCGGTTTTGGACGCGTTTTTGGAGTGTTTTTCGGCATGGTTTTTGATCTGGCTGTTAATTTGTATGGGTGAAAACCTCATCCAAAACCATGTCCAAAACCACGCCGAGAAACACCGCTAAAACCTCTTCTAACGGAGTGTGTTTCAGGCGAGGTTTTGATGCTGTTTCGGGAGCGGAAACGCTCCGAAAACCACTTTGAAAACCACGTCAAAATAAGCCATGTGAACATACCCTTAATGTTTTTCAGCAAGTAACACACATGAGCTCAGTCTTGCTGATAACAAACAGCAGGGAATGATGTTACCATCCTGGCCACTGCTGCTAGAGCAGAAAGAGGGGGTCAGTAATCTAGGGACGGAAGTCTGTGTTCAAAAGCAGGAGATAAGATCTAGCACTGAAGGGAAGCAAAATCAGGACAGCAATGTATTTGGTAATAGTCTTTATTTACCTTTGCCTTCATAAATAAATACATTCTATTAACAAATACATTGTTGTTCTGATTGTGCTTCCTTTCAGAGTTAGACCAGTCCTTTGTTTATTTGCAGAAGGTTTCTTAGGCTGCAGACCACCTCTCTGTGTTCTCACAATCTATGTCTCATCAGCAGTACAGGAGCTTGTTTATCTTTCTTATTGACAAGCTCTAACTCTTGAAAGCTCTGTAGCCTTTAAAGGGAACCTGTCACATAGATTATACCCCCTTGCTGAGGACAGCACATTGTAGTGTCAGACATGCAGTTTCCAGTGCCGTGTCCCTTATTCTGTAGGATGCTGTAGTTTTAGAGCATTTAATGCTCAAATCTTAATCACGAGTAGGTGTTAGACCCACCCACCAAAGGCTAGCCCCGCCCACTGACAGTTATTCACATGTTTCTACCTATGTAAAGTAATAGGTTTATCAGTTGAGGTGGGCGGGGCTAGCCTCAGGTGGGTGGGGTGTGAAAAAACTGACTTTTCATGACTTTTCTGGCTGAAAACTGCAGATTTGAGCATTAAAAACTCTAAAACTCCTGTATCTTCCAGAATAAGGGACACAACACTGGAAACAGCATGTCTGACAGAAGCTTGGGCTGCCCTCAACAAGGGGGTATAATCTATGTGACAGGTTCCCTTTAAAGGCTACAGAGCTTTCAAGAGTTAGAGCTTGTCAATAAGAAAGGGGGGGCAGGTACTCTTTAAAGCCGATCCATCATCAATGACCCTAACAGCCACAGTTAGAAACAGCAGAGCTGAAATGTCAGTCACTGCTGTAAATCTGTCCACAGCCTGAAAAGGAAGTGGGAGCTTGAAGCTGCCTGTGAGGAGCAGACTCTGTGAAACAGCCAGATGGGAAAACCTCTTTAGGCAGTTTTACAGCCTGAGGACACAATACTCACAAAACACAAAAACCAAAAGCTCTGGGATATGGAGCTACTTACCAATCAGCAAGAAGACTTGCGGAGAGCAGTAATAAAAGCAAATGTGATATGAACTTTCTTGGTTCTGCTATCTGTTGATAGCATAGCTTTCCCCGAGTGAAGGATTCACTGTAGTCAATTACTTCATGCTGTAAATGCAGTTCCTAGGGTCCCCATTGCAACCAAGAACGGTCATTGTTCCCACATCGCTTTTGCTACTACTGAGAGAAAATACTGGACAGTCTTTTGCCTGTATTCTGAAAATATCTTATCATAAAGGTATATTGGGGGGTATCTTTATTACAAGAGGAATTTTCCAAAAGTGAGTATGAGACATGTTAAACATATTTCCATTCACTTCTGTTGGCTAATATGGGCATTAAAAAGCCAATAAAGGGTCTATAGCAGACAAGCCCAGGTAAGGATAACTAAACAGCATTAAAATTGCTAGAATTCTCACCCAAAATTACATTCTGTTTCCTAGATAGCACTCTCCTTTATAATACTCCTATGAAAGAGAAGTGATCTTATGCTTCAATTGATCTGTTCTCCAAAAATTCTCCTTTCTCACTCGGTGTATTATCCTTTAATTGTACGATGTTCTGATATTATCTTGCACTCTTAAATATGAGACTAGTAATATAGTGACAGTAATGGCATTGTGAAAAGTAAAAGTACAAATCAAGATCTGCATGTGGAGTAGTCATACTTGTACTGATGAAAGTTTCTACAAGTGCCATTCTTGATGTATGCTGTTTGAAGCCTCAATAGTAAGAAGTGTGTGAGGCTTCACAGTTTTTTTTTTTTTTTTTTAAATAAAACATGATTATAAGATGGGTTTAAAGATCAAGGGAACAGAAAAGTATTTAAGGAGATGAAAAAGGATTTTCAAAGGCACAAAATAGGACATAAAAAACTGACATTTGGGAAATCTGTAAAGCATTAAGCATGTGCTCACTAAAACCGTCCCTTGCTTCTATTTAGATCTCTAATGCATAAAAAACTACTTTCGATTAATCAATACCTTCTTCTCTCACAATCAAGTGCATTAAACAACCAGGGAAATAATAACACAGTGTTGCGCTGATAAAACCCTAACAATACATCACTATTCATAATTTTGGAATGAAATTCTTTTTCCGTTTAAAACTTTAGCATTTTATTCCTCCTGTAAAATCAGATTATACATAAATCAACAAGGCAAACTGTTGTATAATTTGCTCATAATCCATTGTCCTGGAACATAAGTAACTACCGATATAGTGCCAAATAATTTAAGAAAAGAGACATGTACAGCTCCAAGAACTGATCTGATCATAAATTCATCTTGAAGTCAGTGGGTTGTATAATTTTGCTATGTCTGCAATATAGGTCCCCCTTCATGCACTAACAGCGTTAACATATACACATTCTCAAGAACCCTGTGTTGTCATGTTGTGTTTGGCTGTTCTAGTTTATTATAAGTATGGAAGACGTAATAGGGCCTTGATATCCTGTGAAACCTGCATAGACAAGATGGTACTGTGAGGAGAACAGGAGCTACTTTTCTGTAGTGCAAACAAAGTATTGTGAGATTGTGAGATGCTGAAAAAGTCATTGCACATTTGTTGTGTTTTCTAGAAACCAGAGCTGTTCCTGACCCACGTATAAACCAGCTCTCAAATTAGGTGACAAAAAGGCTGTGGTGCCATTTCGGGTCATTTCGCATTAGCAGCACTATTATTCAAAATTGAGTACCATTGGCAGACCTATGACAAGGTAGGCCACAATGTAGAGAAACGTAAGAAGATGCTTCTAAAGTTTTGCACCACCTACAGTGGGGAAAATTAGTATTTGATACACTGGTGTTTCCCCAGCTACAAAGAAAGGAGAGGTCTGTAATCTTTATCGGTCAGTTGTTTCTTGATCAAGGTTTCACACACTGTAGCAGGGTTTTTGGCCCACTCTTCCAAACTGATTTTTAACAGATCTTTCAGGTTTTGAGGTTATCGCTGGGCTACATTGAGTTTTAGCTCCCTCCAAAAGTTTTCAATTGGGTTCTGTTCTGGCCACTCTAGAACCTTAGAATGTTTCTAACAGAGCCACTCCTTAGTTGCCCTGGCTGTGTTTCGGGTCATTGTCCTGCTGGAAGACCCAGCCACAACCTCAATGCTCTTACTGAGGAAAGGAGGTTGTTGCCCAAAATTTTGCAATACATGGCCCCATCCATCCTCCCTTCAATATGTTGCAGTCATCCTGTCAACTAGAAAAGCACCAAATGTTTCCACCCCCATGCCTCATGGTTAGGACGGTGTTCTTGCGGTTGTACTTATCCTTCTTCTTCCTCCAAACATGGTGAGTGGAGTTGATAATAAAAAGTTCTATTTTGGTCCCATCTGACCACATAACCTTCTCCCATGCCTCCTCTGGATCACCCAGATATTCACTGGCGAATTTCAAAAGGGCCTGGACATTTGCTGGCTTGAGCAGGGGGACCTTTCGTGCCCTGCAGGATTTTAATCCATGATGGTATAGTGTGTTACTAACAGTAATTTTTAAAACTGTGGTCCCAGCTCTATTCAGGTCATTGACCAAGTCCTCCCGTGAAGCTCTGGGTTGATTCCTGACATTCTCAGAATCATCCTTACCCCACAAGGTGAGATCTTGCATCGAGCCCCAGACTGTGGAAGATTGACAGTCATCTTGTGTTTCTTCCCTTTTCTAATAATTGCAACAAACAGTTGTTGCCTTCTCACCAGGCTGCTTGCCTATTGTCCTGTAACCCACCTCAGTGCAGGTCTACAATTTTGTCCCTAGACATATTCTTGGTCCTGGCCATGGTGGAGAGGTTGGAGTGTAATTGAGTGTGTGGAGAGGTGTCTTTTATACAGTTAACAAGTTCAAATAGATGTAATTAATATAGGTAATGAGTGCAGAGTAGGAGGGCTTCTTAAAGAAAACAGGTCTGTGAGAGCCAGATTTTTTTCTGGTTGGTAGGTGATCAAATACCTATTTCATGTAATAAAATGGAAATTCATTATTTAAAAATAATACAATGTGATTTTCTGGATTTTTTTAGACTCTCTCTCACAGTTGAGTGTACCTAGGATACAAATTACAGACCTCTCCATTCTTTGTTTTTGGGAAAACTTGCAAAATCGCCAGTGTATCAAATACTTATTTTCCCCACTGTAGATGTTAATGGCACATAGTCTACAGAAAGATCTCTAGATTATGTGAAAATCCCAAAAACTAGGTGCACTGTAGAAGGAAATCAGAAGTAGAAGCCCCCAAAAAGCGACCAACTGAAATCCAAGCAATTGCACAGCTTGAGACTTTCCATCCCTAAACATCCAAGAGAGAAATAGTTTTCATTTCCTGAAAGCACTGAGTATATCTTTGGCACTGGCAACACAAGTGGCTTATGATTTCTATTTTGAGTGTATATCAGACCATGCCTTGTGCTTTGAAAGAGGTGGTTCCCTCATGAACTTAAAAATGTGGACTGAAACTACTGTAAGTAGGCCCAAAGCTGAAATGGAATTGCACCCTAACAAAATTCAGCTCTTCCACAGGGGATTTGTGATGGGAAGCGTAACCGCCACAGAAATGTTGGACAACCTAAGGCCTTGGATCAAAAATATTGTGTACCCGTGCTTTAAAGAACACATTATTTTTTTAAAACTTTCCATATGTCAGAAGTTTTGATCTGTGGGGGTTCAGTTGCAGAATGTGAGATGCACGGATTAATAGAAAGTCTATGTGAGGAGGATTAACAGGGAATAGATAGGATGTCGCACTCCTTGGTAAGATATGTATAGAGCTATTGGGTGCTCATGAAATAGATAACCAATCCTCAATATCCAGTGAAAGTAGTTCACGGCACACCTTATGGATATTTTACACGGTGTTTTATTTGTCAAGTATAACAGACATTTCTCCAGCATAAGAGACAAAATGCGTTTTGAATAACAGCTTTGTGGTAATGTCCAGATTAAAGGAACATTTCAACTCACATGAGCCTTCCTCAGAAAAATATCTGGATGGGAAAGAAGAGCAGGGTGGTATGCTGGAGATGCGAGAAATGTCTGTTATACTTGATAACTAAAGGCGCATTCACACGGCATAGGACAAATACCGGTCGGTTTGCCGGCCAGTATTTGTCCTGTTTTGCGCCCGTCCCCACGGCCGCGGGGGGGACAGCTTTTCTCCGCGATGAGCGGAGAAAAGCCCTCCCTCCTCCCATTGAGAAGCACAGATTCCGTCCGAAAACCGGATGGAAGAAGGTGCTTCTACAATGTTTTACCGTCGGCGGCAAAACCGCCCGATGGAAAACCCGTGCAGTGGGGACTGCTGCATGGGTTTTCCATAGAGCACAATTGTGCTCATTTTCGGCCGGTTTTTCAGGCGGTCTGAAAAACCGCAAACCGGCTGAAAAACCGTCCGAAAAACCGTGCCGTGGGGACATGCCCTTAAGCACCATGTAAGGTGTGCTGTGAACTACTTTCCCTGAATCAGAAACACGGGAGTGTTTCTTCATATTCATTTCAGTGATAAGTGGGGGCACCACAAAACCGATGATGAGTCAATATTATATGACAATTATTAAAAGTTCTCTACATTTATAAGTAACGTTTTACCAATAAATTAGCAGTATATACAAAAATTGGGATTGTCTGATAATCTGTAAAGACATATGAATGCATTGTTGCCATATTACAGCTTTTCTTCTGTATTAAACATTATATGAGTACAGTAAGCCTGTAATGTCTTTCTAGATATTCTTAGGCTTCATTTTCAGCTTGATAATATGTCATTCTTTTTCTTACCATTTTGTTCAGTGAATCCTCCAGACAAAAGCATCGTGTGTAGCTCTGTTGCTTGGGTTTTGTAGGTATTTCAATCAAGTTGGTATTTTGTATATTCTCAACCCCCTCTACATTGCGTCGTGTCTTTGAAGCCTCAGTGTTGCACTGTATTATATTTATAGAAGAAAGAAGATAATTTATTTTACTTAGTGGGTACAGTAAGGTAGCTCTTAGTTTACAGTTTTCTCTTTAAAAAAAATTCCTGTCCATTAATTAGATATGTAATAATCTCACCAAAACTCATTGGGACATTGTGGGTGAAAGTACTAGAAGACAATACATCACACTGCCCAATCTCTAAATCCTGTGCTGTTATTAGCGATAAACCTTTGTGCCAATATGTCAGTTCAGACACTGACATATGATACTGACACTGATACAATAAATTGGTACCTATAATGACAAAGACTCAGGAGATTTTGTTTTGTCTTTGAGTAATTATCCTGTTACAATGTGCAGAGCATACATGCAGATGTGATCCATCTTTGCTGTGATATGGATCACATGGTTATGGTATCATTAAATATGAAGTGAAATCCCCTATACTTGGTTCCACATTAACTATTTGCAGTGACTTATCATTATGTTAGTGTGGTGTCTAGTCCAAGCTATCATATAGTCCCTCAAGCATATATTATTCACTTTTGCTTTCCACTTGAGCCATGACATATATGGCAATTTGTGGCAATTTCAATTTTGAGGAGTGTGTATATAAATTGAAATTGCCACACAAGGAAGGAAGCATCGAGGAAGAATCAAGTGTCACTTAGATCTGCAAATTATCAAATTCTCAAGCACATAGCTTCAATCTGTGAAAGGGGAAAAAAAGCCAGATTGAAGCAAAGTATTTTAGCCATATGAAACCTTAAAAATTAGACCAAGTGGTGTGAGATGCTTGTGCGATGGATCCTGTTCATCTACAATGGCAGTTATCAACAATTGTCATAAACTGAGAGGAACTGAATCCTTGAGCTGAGAGACCTTGATTTCTTGTTCCGGTAGATGACCATGCACCTAGACTGAGATATCAACAATGTTCATTGTTGCATGTCTTTGCATGGACTGATTGCCTAACTGGTGGAATGGCATGTAGTGATCTATTCTGTACTGCAATTGCAATTGGACCTTACATTCCAAACCTAGAATGCCAAACAGTGACAACGCAAACCATCAGAAGTTGTTTGCATTAGCATTGGGATTCACTGACATCACACAACAGCTCTCAAAAGCTATTCTGGTACACAACAAGATGGCAATGGAGGCTGGAATGTTGGTCTGTCAGAGATTGGTCTGGAGATTACGTGCACAATGCCATGAAGATGCCTTCGCAAGGGAACATCACAGTGGTCCTACTCCCAGGATTATGGTCTTTGGTGGGATAAGGTGGTGGACCCCTCTAGTCTTCTAAGAGCTCACATTACATTGATTTGGTTGTGGAATCAGTGGTGCAACCATTTCGCCAAAGAATCCCATGAGCCATTTTTCAACAGGAGAACATCAGCCTGCATGTTGCTCTTGCTACTGTGAGCAACCTGTATGGTTTAAACTTGCTAACATGGCCTGCAGTGTCTCCAAATTTGGCTCCTATCTGTGACATCCTCGACAATTACAAAGGAAGCTGCCAGTGTCCAATCGTAATGCTATGCATGCCCAGGTGCATTAGAGAGTATAACATTTCTCAGATGACCATTAATAACCTTATTGGTAGCATGCCATGGCGTGTAAGTGCATGTTTTTCTGGCAATACTTAATAAATTGAGATGTTTAAAATATTTTGTTTCCATTTTTTATAATTGCATATCAATAATGTCTATCGATCTTACTATATCATACTGTACATTATTCTTTCAAGGTAACAATGCGCTCTATTTCTACATAGGAAAAAGTGCATTTCATACTTACACCTGTAGGAAGTATCTCACAACATCCCTCTTGCATTGCCATTTGGGGGTCACAGTAAATAAGGAATTTCTGGATGTCAAACTAAATGTAAAATAGGAAAATAGTGTGAAGCTAAGATGACATACAGTTCTAGGATAAAAACAAGCTGCTAAGATCCTTCTTTAGTGGAACGTACCTGTACTGGTTCTCCTTTAAGCATATCCAGCCCAATAAAAGTATGACCTTGATTGTTTATGGGCTTCCGGTGCTCGATAGGTTTACTTGATATAAAGCTGCAGTCAATATGAATGGACACCACCCTCTCTCGTACACTCAATACAATCTTGTGCCATTGGTTGTCAAACAGAGAATACACTCCATGTCCAGTGAATATGCAACCCACATTTTCTACATCACGACCACTGGCACGAAACTCCAAGCTTCTGTCCTTACCATTGACACCTAAAGAGAGCTACAGAAGATTCACATGAAGAAGCCTAGTGAATGTTACGGTAAAAATAAAATGCATCATATTAGAAAAATATATGAAAACAGTGATCCACAAAATGGAATGGAATCAGCAACAGTGGTTTTTAGCTCGGAGAACACATTTCATATTGAGCCAGTTTTAGCTTAATATGACAGATTTTTATGGTCCATAATATGGCTGCAATACACCGACCTTCAGTAATTTTTCTGAACTGGACTGAGATCATCATAGGGTTTTATGGTGATATGTTGAACTACTTCCAGTCCTGTAGAACTGTGGATTTCTGGATCTTGTTCTCACAATATGGATGCTACAGTGCAGCCATGTTATGCAGTCTATACTGGCTACATATTTTTATTTGAACATGGATAGACTGCATAATGTTCATATGCTAATAGCACGCTTTCAGTAAAAGTAAAGGAAAATACTATAAGTGTTCTTCTTAAGAAAGGCAATGGTATTAGGTCATGGACAAGATGGAGTACCTGTGGGTATCCCAAGTCGTTGTTGATTTGAAATAAGTACCCGTCTTCATCAGTTGTTTGCTTTTTTATCAACAAAGTCATCACCCCTGTGAACTCCTGAGGTAATCCATGTGGAAACACCTGCCTGTGATAAATAATCAAATAATGTGCCACGTTAAAAATATTTTTAGGGCGATAATGCCCCAATCCATGGTGCCACGTCTACAACGTCTAACAATGTAATGAAATATAATGAAATGTGTTGCACACAGCCCAGAAGCAATCAAGGAGCCAAGTTAAATGCAAGGGCAGACTATGAACACTTGCTGAAGATGTAATCCACACTTTGTTGAGCGTGTGACAAGTTTAAATTTACGGTCATGGATCTCTGCTGAATATTCATTAAGAGATCAAAACTTCTTCAACTAGACATGTAAGATATAAAGTAAGAAAAGTGCAGACAGTTTGCACAATGTTGGCGTTTTATTGGAAAGGATAGCTAGGATGGTGGTTTAATTACAGCTTAGAGAATAGCTAATTACGCTTGCAATCTCATTATGATGTCGAGAGAATTTGGCTCTAACTAGGCCTCCTGCCTCTAGGGAATTCTCTAATTTATTGCAGCCATTCCTGGCAATGAAAGGGTTGATCATGTGTGACAGTAATTCCTGATTATAATAATAGCAACGTCTCTTTTGAGAGGACTTTAGGCCACTGTGGATTTCAGGTAAGTAAGCACAAGCATAAATTGAAATGCAATTTTATGGCTTTATATGGTATCGCCATATAGTGGCCTAGATTAACCCCAGTAATATGTGTACTATAAGACGCAGGAAATATTATGTGCTGTGGAGGCTATTTCCTGCCGGTAGTTCAATTAATTTAATTTCACTTATTTTAGAGACTAAACCTTTACAAAGAGTAACACAGTCATATAAAGTTGGTGACAACCTACTTCTTGTACGTTAATCACAATTCACTTACAAACAAAGTGCATATAACAGTTTATGATGATCATATGAAACATTCAGTGAAATCATAAAGTTCTATACAATTTTCATGATAATCTCACAAAAAACAATATGTATATTTACTTTCACTGGAAAATAGTATTTTTATGAGTCTAGGCTCCTCAGAACCCTGATTCATCCATCCAAAGCGCTCTGGGAAGACTGCCAAGGTTTAAAAAATAATAAAAGCTTGCAGTTCTGTGTTGCGTAATGAGTTGGAGAAGTGCCCAGCCTCATACTGCACCCGAGGCTCACTTTCCAGGATTAGGAAGGGTTTTTACAAGGAGCTTAAATAGCTGCCTTCAGGGTACACACTTTAAGACTATCAATCGAAACAGTTGCTATATCACACAAGGGTAATAGAGGTGGCATTTGATTAAGTCCATCTCCAACAGTTGCGATGGACAGCATTTCAATCCACATTGACTATTACTTGTAGTATAGGGTTTCCTGTCTGTTCCCTCATGCTGGTTTCCCTTTAACAAATGACAAGTGCAGACCTATGTAATTTAGACAAACAAGTTAACTGAATTTATTTACGTGAAGATATCAAGCAATCTTGGTGGTTTCAAATCTCAAGAACTAGACAAGAAATTGGTGGTAAAGTATATCTGGGTCACTGCCCTTAAATGGGTGTTCCCATCGGAGCTTTTCTGTGCTGCAGATTGGCTCACAGCTCACTGCAAGCTGGTTGTCTCAAAGGATGGGAAGTGCAGTGCTTGTGCTCATCCTCACTCTTCATTTCTATTGGAGTTCCAGATATAGCAGAGCCCATTCACTTGACTATATCAGAACTCGTTTGGAAAGAAATAGGGAGCACAGGCACAAGTGCCAAAACTCTCCGAGACAGTTGGCTTGTAGTAAGCTATGAGCTGACCTGCAGCATGGAAAAACTCTGACGGGAACACCCCTTTAAGGGCGCTGACCTAGATATACTTTCCCAACAATTTCTTGTCTACTAGGCGTTCTCCAACTATTGATGCCATAGTCATCATCCCTTAGGCTATGTCCACATTTCGAGTATTTCAAGTCAGAAATGGATTCTGACTTGAAATATTCATCTTAAAACCAAAAGTAAAATATCGACCTTAATAGAAACTACGCGTTGTAGTTCATACAACACGTATTTTCGGCAGTCGATTTTTCGGCATAAAAAACTAAGAACATGTTCATTCTTTGGTTGAAAAATGCATGAAAATTTATTATTGATGTCAATGGGGATGGCTAAAAACCTCTTGTAAACTGCACCCAAACATTTGTATAATGTTTTAATTTGGATCTGTTTCCAGAACCACATAGAGATGAATAGGACTTGCTTCTGACTGTAAACCATGAGTTAAAAAAATGACCTAAATCCAAATGCAATACCATGTGAAATATTCATTGAAAACTGCGTCATCTGGTACGTTTTCATCAGCATAATACAACGAGTAGATTTTACTCATCGTGTGAACATACCCTTAGACTGCTAGGAAATTCATGGAAAAGAAGGATACAAAGGGCATGGTTTATGCAAACTCTGCCACCTAAATACGCATTTCTAATGGATCAAGGGTGTTCCAGGACAGATCAAGGTCGTTCCCGGAGCAGTGTTTAAAACTCCCAGAACCGGGAGATAAAAGATAGGCAAATATGACTATGGCCTACCTCCAGTTTACCTCCCATAACAGCTAGGGCATAGTCAGGTATATCTACACCTGGCTCATAGGGACCCAGCTTTGACAACCTTTGCAGGGTATATCAGGCACAGTCCACTGCTTCCAGGACTGTCATAGCAGGTTAGGATTAACTTCCCAGACAACTTAGCAGGCATGCTGGGAAATAAATTTCTACAGTAGCTTATCAACGGTCCACTAGGACTAGGGATTCCCTTCAGTTTACTGAAATGGAGATAACTACACGGGTTGGTCGCTAACTGCTGAACTGCTCAGCTCCTACAGGTTTTTCTGGACTGATTTTGTCCAACAGGCTAACGGAACTCCATAGAGCTAGCAATCCACAGAATGACTATGCATTCAACCTCTACTGCTTCAGCAGCAGCTCACAGTGTAAAGTGCAAATATCTCACTGTCTACTTGTGACATCAAGGGAGCACTGCTAATTCTCTTTTTTTAAATGGGTATCTTTCCTTATTGGTTGCCCATAGATGTGTAATGTTTCTACTGGCCTTCAGCACACCAGCACGTACTAAGTCTTCAGCTCCCAAGCTTCTCCTGCAGAGGGGCAACCAGTAACCTGGTTTTTACGTCCAGGCTTACTACATAAAGGCAAACAGCACTTATTACTGCCTCTTACAGGACTGTCTTCTCACTCTCCTTTCGAGCTACAGTGCTGCCTTTTCATCACTACTAGAATCCTCCCCCACACCATGCTGGCATGGCACACCAGCATTACCACACAAGTCTTCATGCCAATACTGTGCCCCTTCAAGGCCTATGCCTTATATGTATCTTCTATGGTTGTTGGCAGCCAAGGACGTCTTTATCCCTGTTGCCAACTACCATCTAATACAGTGGCACTGCTAGGTCCCATGGACCATGAGCTTGCAGCATCTGCAATAAAATGGAACACAACACATACAACTGAGCTACATAATATCATACATGTTAAGTGACAGGCAACTATTTCTAAAAAGTATATACTCTTTAAGGGAGAGTTGATAATTCAGTCCCCCTATGCACTATCACATGCACAGTATCACTAACTCTATAAGTATAATACAATAAAATAATAGCTCAATCTAAATGTTGGACTCACGCTGTCAGTTCCACAAGACGGGCCCCTCCAAGTCGCATAATCAGAGGTCCTTTGGGGTTCCGAATCTTCTTTATGGAGCTCATTTTCTGGAGAGAAAATCTCCTGATCAAATTGAACCCTGAGTGAGAAGTTAGAAATATTAATTTTGCAGATTTTAATAATTTAGTGTTTGTCTTGATTAGTTAACAGATTCCTTAAATTTGAAAGAAATTATGTTTTGTGTCATTAGAGTGTAATATAAGCCGTGTTTACCTCTAGGAGACTCATAATCAGCATGTGTCTGGTTGCATTACAAACTGAATTAATGTCTCTCTGCAGGCTATACATGTCAAGACAACATAGTACTCCCCTCACAATATTGCTCCTATTTGTCAGAGTCACAAGAGAAGATCCTAGTGCACATAATACTGAGGCAAAATACAAAATAAACTGTGCATAAACCTTTGCAGCCTAAGCTGTAATTATTTATTTTGCCTTTGAGACAATAACCTTGTGTGACAAGGTCTCTGAGTAAAGGAAGATTTGGAACAAACAAACAAAACCGAGGGCTGCAATGCCTTTTTGTGTGGCCTTCAATAAGAGGACTAGTCTCATTGTTTAGTATGACTATTCTATTTTATGTCTTAATGCATTGTAAGGCAATTGGGGACAGACATTTGATGGGATTTATAAAGGCCATGTACTACTCCACGGTATATGTAACGGCCAGGTAGTGGATCCACTGGAGCACCGCAAGCGATGGCAACAACCGCGCCAGGGAGCAGAGTCTAAGTGGGTCCCGGTATTCACCAGAGCCCGCCGCAAAGCGGGATGGACTTGCTGCTGCGGGATTCTACCAGGTCGCTACCCCT
This sequence comes from Phyllomedusa bahiana, assembly GCA_025379985.1. Taxonomy (NCBI): domain Eukaryota; kingdom Metazoa; phylum Chordata; class Amphibia; order Anura; family Hylidae; genus Phyllomedusa; species Phyllomedusa bahiana. The sequence goes on along the minus strand of JAODAL010025452.1, from coordinate 18,171 downwards.
GACACGGCGGGCTTGCGATGGCGGCCGAGGTGCGGCGAGGTACAGAATCGTAGTCCGAGAATCGTAGTCGTGGACAGGCAGGAAGGTCAGGGCAGGCGGCAGAGGTTCGGAGTCGAGAAACGTAGCAAGAGGTCTGGTACACGGCAAGGCAAGAACACACTTATAGACCGCTTTTTCTAGGGCACAAGGCAACATAGATCCAGCAGGGAAGCACTGTGGGTTGAGCCAATATATAGGGGCAGCGCCCGGCAATTAGCCAAATTACCGGCACACTGGCCCTTTAAATTTACAATAACGAGCGCGCACGCGCCCTAGAGAGCGGGCGCGCACGCCACGACCGGCAGAGGATGCGGACGGGTCAGGCACGTGGAGTGGTGAGTACAGAGGGTGAGTGCGCCCGCGGCTCGTCCCGCAGCCAGCGGCGCTACCCATCCCCGGCAGGCACCCTGGGGAGAAGGCACGGGTGCGCCCTCGGCCCGTGGGCCGGAGCGCGGCGTTGCCCGCTACAGTATACCAGTTGGAATTTGTTGAGGTAGTATCTATCACAGTGCCAAAGCTGCTGGAGAGCCCTAAAATGCACAAAAAAGCAAGATTTTTGCTGAGTATCTAAGAGCAGAAAAATAGACTTCAATTTTTTTTTCTTCAAATAATGCTACTCTTGTCCATAGGCTTCTCGATATTGCAAAATGAGGTTAGACTGCAATAACAGATACAATTCATTGACAAGGCACTGTTTTTGGAGTAAAAAAAAATCAACAAATATTTTTTTAAATTCTCTTACACTCGCTACCGCTGGACGAAAGCTCTATATGTTCATACCTGGGTTTTTTTGTATTCCTATTCCTACTCCATATCGTGTATGGACTTCAAAAATGCTATGTGGTTAAGATTGACACTTGGCTTCCCCCGCCCTTTCCTATCTCCACCCCCCGCTGCACCATTCCTCCCCTACACCCTCTCTCCTCCCCTATTTCTCCTGGACTCCCTGTTGGGAATGTTTGTTGGAAAAATTGAACATGTTAATACAAACAATTTGAAAAAAAATTCTCTTACACTCCCTTTAAAGGGGCATTCCCATCCTATAAAGTATATCACTAGAAAACACCATCATAACTGTATGATCTCTTGGGTCTGCGCCAATCCTGTGAATGAAGTAACAGGGCTGGGCTAGTGCCCATCTAAGTTTTTCCTGTTTAGAGCACAGAAATTTCCATTAAAATGCATCTCTACACACAGTGATTGGCTGGGATGCCTCTGTGCCGTGTAAATTATTGAATTGGACAAAGTACTACACTGCTGGCCCTTCACTGTTAGAACTAATGGAGGTCCCAAAGGTCAGGGCCAAACCAGTCATATAATCATGACTTACCAAAGTAACATGCCATTACTTTGTAAAGTGGGCAATACTCTTTTAAAAACTTTTAGGGCGACATGTATGAATTCGAATGCGTACTTTTGTTTTACTTGGCGCCGACACTCCAGTTCTCCAGAGTGTAGAATACGACAGTATGAAGATTTTTGGCGCATTACATAGAGGTTAATGCGCCAAACTTTGTATGGGCATAGAGTGTAATGCGCCAAGTTTGGCGCACTAAGCTCTATGTAATGCGCCAAAAATCTGTCGTATTCTACACTCTTCTATATCTATTTAGAACTGTTGTGTTGGCACCAAGTAAAAAAAAGTACGCATTCAAATTCATACATGTCGCCCTCTTAATGTTTCAATGCTCGGATAATGAGATTCTTAGAGTGTAGAATATGACAGATTTTTGGCGCATTACATAGAGCTTAGTGCGCCAAGTTTGGCGCATTACACTCTATGCCCATACAAAGTTTGGCGCATTAAGCTCTATGTAATGCGCCAAAAATCTTCATACTGTCGTATTCTACACTCTGGAGAACTGGAGTGTCGGCGCCAAGTAAAAAAAAAAGTACGCATTCGAATTCATACATGTCGCCCTTAATTTGCACCCACTTTTTTAAAATGTATGTACAAAAATATTTTAGTATGTTACACTGGGAGTTAAGCAATATTGTATTTCATTGTAAAACTTTATTAGAGCTGAATTAATAGACATTCCCAAATTCTCATAAGTGATTTTAACTGATTTTTCGACTTTAATAGGTTTTAATGCATAAGATTAAAAAACAAGCAACAAATAAAGGAACAAAGTCAATAATGATTTATGTGATGCAATGCCAAATAGCCAAAGACAGGTGAAATGTGCAATGAGGAGGAAAGTCAGGAAGGTAAACATCAACTGGAACAGCTTAGGAAAAAGCAAGATGTTAACTATAATAACAGAGAGAATGGCTATAAGAAGGAAATAAACAAATAGGAAGCAGAGGGTGCATATAAATGGAACACACTCTGATTGAGCACACTCAGTTGCTGTTGAGGTACCACAGGGGTGAGTATTGAGTCCTTGTCCATTCACTATATTTGTTAATTACCTGGTAGCCAGCATACAGAGCAGAATTGCAATATTTCCTTATACAAAGCTCTGTAAGGTATTTGACATAGAGATTTGTAATATTATATTACAGAGGGGTTTAGTGATGTTGGTGGTTTGGGTGGATAAGTAGCAAATGAGGTGTAATATATATACAGTATATATATATATATATATATACAGTATATATATATATACAGTATATATATATATATATATATATATATATATATATATATATATATATAGTCATGCACTTGGGTAGTTTTACCTAGTAACATGTTATATATTACACAATTGTATAATATATAACAGGTTACTGGGTAAAAGTACATCCGAAAAGGACTAAACTTTATTGGTAGATGGTAATTTTAAATTTAGCAACCAATGCTAGGCAGCTACTGCCAAAGCAAGTAAATGGGTTGCATTAAAAAAGTTATAAATGCCTAAGACAGGAACATAGTAACATAGTAGATATAGTTGGAAAAAGACACAAGTCCATCGAGTCCAACCTATAACCCTACAGTATTGATAAAGATAATGGCAAAACCCTCTATGAGGCGGATGCCAATTGTCTTATACAAGAGGAAAAGTTCCTTCCTGATTTCAATATGGCAAACAGAATAATCACTAGATCAACATCCTATCTCCAAAATGTAGTCCCTGTCATTGCTATAAACCCGTGACCTAGTCCTCATTTAGTGGTTTCCAAATTAATGTAATGATGGACATATGCGCATATGTCAAGGAAGATTGGCAACTGACATTAGGTTGATTTCAGAAGCAAAATTCCTTATTGTGGTTAATACATAGAAGATTTTATAGAAGTTGGTCTGGAGGCGTGGAAACATTATAATTTTCAATACTTGATCATCATTATTTCACACTTTTGATCATAGTTTGTAATACAATTGGTTAGTTTAATCAACATATTTTTTTGCAAGCAGTCACCTTCACCCTATCTTTGTTTTGGTTACACTGAGGTTTATTTTGCAGCATATCACATTGCAAATCAGACAGTTTTAATTAATATATTTGACCACTGTGGGGGGAGGGGAGTTACTAATTAATCAGGGTCAATTACCCAGAGGATGCTGGAAAATAATAGGTGGAATTGTACAGTAAACATCCCTGCCGCCATACATACATAAACAAATGTATATTATCAGTAATCACAGATTAGAGGGATAAAATCAACCAAAGAGAGAATAGGTTAACAGGTTGGCCAAATGACCGAAATAGAAAAGAGACATAAACAAATTCCTCTTGGGTCTATTGGAAAATATGAACACTTTCTATTTAAGACTGAAGAACTATTAAATAATTTAACCCTATATTATATTTTTCAAGAAAGGCATGTAGGCCTCTTGTTCTTGTTGAACTTGTTCAATGAATCCACCATCATAACCTCTTGTGGAAGCAAGTCCCATTATCTCAACACTCTAACAGTAAATAATACTCATCTGTGATGATGGAAAATCTTCTTTCCTCTAGGCATAGAGGTTCCCTCATTGATGTTATTCAGGGCCTAGATGTAAAAAGATCATGCAATAGATCTGTACACTGTCCTTTCGCATATTTGTACATGGTAATTAAATTGCCTCTAAGACATCTCTTTCCCAAGCTGAATAACCCCGAGTCTATCAAACTGTTTTGGTTTTGCAAACCACCCCATTTCCTTAACTAATTTGGACACCCTGCACTCTCCTAGATCAACACTCCTCTAGCTCATTCTTATACAATGGTACCAAAAACGGTACAAAATATCTCATATGTGACCTCACCAGTGATTTGTATAGAGGCAACATTTTGTTCCTGTCCTGAGCATTTCTGCATATTTTAATGCATCCCATGATTTATTTGCCTTAACAGCAGCTGCCTGGCATTGGTCACTAAATTTAAGACTACTGTCTACCCATATCCCCAAGTCTTTTTCAGCCATAGTTTGACCCAGTGACATTATATTTTACATAATTGCACAGCTTATTTTCTATTCCCAAGTGCATAATCTTACATTTATCCATATTAAACTTCATTATTATCCTCATCTGTCTAAATTACCGTACAGATCTTTGTATCATCAGCAAATATTGCAATTCTTAATAATATTGCAATTAGTTAATATATTTAAAATAAGTTGACCCAATACAGATGGGGATGTGGTACCCCACTATGACTCAATTGGAGAGTGACCAAGTTGGTTAACCCCTTACCGACATTTGACGTACAGGAACCTCATGATGCCAGTAAGGTCCTATGTAGCGGGCTTACTCAGTAAGTCTTCTATATAGGAGGTGGGTGCTGACTGCTAATTGCAGATGACACAGCTAACAGCAGAGAACAGATCCGGCTCCACACCCTGCTGTTTAACCCGTGATCATTGCAGCCACAGCGTCTAAATGAACGGGTCTGCACATTGTTCGCCTCTCCAATCGGCACCCCCATGGTGAGATTGCAGGGTGCCTACTGGTTCCTAAAGCAGCTAGAAGCCTTCTAAAGACTTCCATACCTTCTAGGGTAAGAAAGAGACATATTATAATGACCGTGAGGTGGTAAAGGAATGGGTTGATTGCAATTCCTAGAAAGGCTATCAAACTTGGGGTTATTCAACTTGGAAAGTTGCCTTTCTTGAAAAATATAACATCACAGATCATGGGTAATAAACTCTGGAGAAAGGATACTGATTACAATTTTTGGAGTCAAGAATGTATTTTTCCTCTCGTATGGGACAATTGGCATCTGCCTCATAGAAGTTTTTACCTTTCTCTGGATCAACAGTATAGTTCAGCACATAAGTTGAACTCGATGCACCGGTGCCATTATCCAACCTTATCTACTATGTTACTCTGTAATGTGGGTAAGGGGTAAAGAGGCTATATGGAGATGGAGAAGGGATTTACAACACTAAGGGGGATATTTATGAAAACTGTCTTGGTCTAAGACTTTCTTTGTTGCCCACAGCAACCAATCAGAGCTCTCCTCTCATTGTTTCAGTGCACAATATGAAATGAAAGGGGAGCTGTGATTGGTCTGCTATGGGCAACAAAGAAAGTCTTAGACCAAGACAGTTTTCATACATGTGGCCCTAAATGTGCATAAAACCGGTATGGTATGGTATTTTCATAATGTATATTTACACCATATGGTACTTAACCAAACGTAATCACATTTCTAGTGGATAATGTGTTATACTATTGAGCCTATTATATTTCTTTTCTTGTAGATTCTGATGGTGATTGGTGAAATGTAAAAACACTTGATTTTGAATAGCACTAACATTAAGGCCTGGTTCACATGGCTTATTGCCGGCGTAATTGCGGGGATGGATTTCGCCACGCAATTACGCCGGCAGCCGTGCAGCGCGTGCAGCCGTGCAGCTCGCCGGCCCCATAGACGTTCATTATTCACGGCGCGTACACGCCGTAAATAATGTGCATGTCACTTTCTCCCCCCACGGCGTATTCGCCGAGCGGGGAGAAGAGACGGAATCCACAGTTCTCTATGAGAATTGTGGATTACCGTAGTTACTGGGACGGATTGGCGCCATACTGCAGCGCAAATACGGCGCGCAGTACGGCTGCAATCCGTCCCAGAATAAGCCGTGTGAACGAGGCCTTATAGTTACCCATAGCAGCCCTCAGATATAATGTTGCACATAGTTACCAGAGAACAAAATACTGTGAATCTATTATGTGGTTTTTCAGTCAATTTTGTATTTAATGGGGGGACCTCAAGGGTACATTATGGGTCTTCAAAATGGTGTGGGCAACGTGATACACATGCCCACAGTGGCTTACTGGTTAACACTATTGCCTTACAGCACTGGGGTCCCGGGTTCAAATTCCACCATGAACAACATCTGCAAGGAGTTTGTATGGTCTCTCTGCACTTGTGTTGGGTTCTCTGGGTACTCCAGTTTCTTCCACACTCCAAAAATATACAGATAGGTTAATATGAAATTTAGATAGTGAGTCTCACTGGGGACAGGGACCATTGTGAATAATGAGAATCTCTGTACAGGGCTATAGAATATAGCATTGCTATGTAAATAAAGTGCCCATAGCCTGCTGTAGACACTTATATATGATGGCAGCCATGGGTCATTATAATTGTTGGCGCTGTTCTAAATCCAGTGTTTCCACATCCAAATTTTTTGAGATATATATCAGAATCCACAAGAAAGTAAAATCTGATAGATTACAATGCCACTACACACAAGACACTGGGTTGACATCTAAATAGGATTTAGTAATGAAGACTTATTATTACAATCACTACTATGAGAAGTACTGTGCTCCCTTGGCTGCCATATTGCATTATGGGAAATCAATCATGTCTAAAGTAAAGGCTCCTACAAGAAAGCCCCATGGGGAAGCACGGATGTTGAAGTATAAATACTTTTATGTGAAATATCTGTGAAATAATTTATTAATAAGTGACTTATTTCAGGTGTAGAGCTTCTAGATCTCCGTAACATGCCATGTATCATACTATGCTGCTGCAGTGATAAAATACTTCTTCACTTCTTATTGGCATTCCTATTGTGACACTGACAAATGTGGCATGGTCATGTCATTAGATTGCGTTACATTTTAAGCCATTTGAGTTGGCACAATTATGCGCCCCATTCACGCAGTTGCTGACAGTCATAATTTTATAAATGGTCTCCATTAAATTATGAATTACAATGACTTTAGTCATGATACTAAATCATACCTTGTGTTCATAGATTTATTAACAGACATAAAAAATCACTTACATTAAGAATCCTAGCTTGTTATTTAACAAACTGCATTGTATGAAATGTAGGTATGTCCTATACTATTATCACTGGAAAATTATTTTTGAGACTTTTTTGAAGCTTATGAATCAGAGAAACAGAATTTATACATGTACTATGTCTTTAATTGGATAAGGGAGAAAAGAAAAGGAATAGGTAATACCATGGTACCACTCCGCAATCATTAGTACATTTTTATAGTAATAGTTATAGACCATCTGCTTAGTGTACGTTTATGGTTTTCTAAAAATCCCTGTTACGTGGTGCTACGTTGAGTACAATTTAAAGGGCTTTCTGGTGTTATTTTTAAAAATAGTTATTAAACATAAGACCTATTCAACTTTCTAATATAGTTTGTGTTTCAGCCTCTTGACAATTTCTCTGCTTGCAGTCAGTGAATTGAACGTTTCTTCCAAAGGCTGAAAAATTATCCTGGATATGTCTAACAATGTTACAGGGAATTAGTATGTGTATTTAGCCTCTGAATGCTTAGAAATTCAAAAATAAGTTGTAGTTTAGATTCTACAATATAAAAATAATCTATAAATCATCTGTTAAGCATGAAAGATTAGTTGTGTTGGTATTTGCAGAAATATCTTTTCTACTTTTTTTTTCTTCTAACAAGAAGTAATATAGTTAGAGATGGGCGAATTTCCCAAAATTCGGTTCGTTCACTTCGCCGGATTTCTCGGCAAAAAATAACTTCGTTCCGAATTACTTCGGGACGAATCACGTTAAAAAACAGCTATTTCCTGGCTGCACAGAGCCTGCAGGGTGCTGTAGAACGTTGTGCCATGCTCAAATATGCAGAGGGAGCTTGGTTTGGTCTTCATACAATGTTTTGTTTTAGTATGACACGCAGATGACTGCCGCCGCTCTTAGAATCGCTTCACTACAAAATTCCCTGGGCACTTAAGAGAGCAAAACTGACCAAAAAAACGTGTAGGGGGGAATGTATCCAGATAAAGTCATGGCAGCGACAGCTGAAAAAAAACAAGCTGGAGGGCTCAGTTGGGAACATCATGACAAGAGTGTGGAGTGACGTGGCGCAGCCACAGCAGCATGAGTCAGACAGTTGGCACAATGAATTCTGTCTGGAGGTGGCAAAAACTAGGAGTAGGCCCACAGAGAGGCACAATGACACAGTGTGAGGTCACGCAGCAGCAGCATGAGTCAGACAGTGGCCACAAATGAACAGATGTTTTAGGTCACGGCAATCAGAGCCACATCAGTCAGCATGAGTCAGACAGTGGCACAATGACATGTCTGGAGGAGCAAAAATAGATAGTAGGCTCAGAGTGGGGAACAATGACACAGTGTGTAGGTCACTGGCATCAGCCACAGCAGCAGCAATGAGGTCAGACAGTGGCACAATGACATTCAGGAGGAGGACAAAAATTCGGAGTAGGGCCACAGATGGGACAATGACTAAACAGTGTGAGGTCACGGGCAGCAGCCACACAGCAGCATGAGGTCAGACAGTGGCACCATGACATCTGGGAGGTGGCAAAAAACATGAGAAGGCACAGAGTGGGACAATAGACACAGTGTGTAGGGTCACGGCAATGCAAGCCACAGCAGCAGCATGAGGTCAGACAGTGGCACAAAGACACAGTGTGTAGGTCACGGCAGCAGCCCACAGCAGCAGCATGAGGGCAGACAGTGGGCACAATGACAGAGTGTGTAGGTCATTGGCATCATCCACATGCAGCACAATGAGTTCAGACATGTCACAATGGACAAGTGAGTAGTCACTAGCACACCACAGCAGCAGCAAAGAAGGTCAGCACAGTGCACAATGATCACAGTGTGTAGGTACCGGCAAGCAGCCACACCGCAGGCATTAGGGTCCAGACAGAGGCACAAGACATTCTGGAGTGGCAAAACAGAATAGGCCCACAGAGTGGCAACAATGAACAGAGTGGTGTAGGTCACGGACAGCAGCCACATCAGCACATGAGGTCTAGACAGAGTGGCAAATAAACCAGTGTGCATGTCACTGGCAGCAGCAGCATGAGGTCAGACAGTGGCACAATGATAGAGTTGGTGTAGGTCATGGCATCAGCCACACAGCAGCATGTAGTCAGACATGGCACATTGACTGTGTGTTAGGTCACGCAGCAGCCACAGCGAGCAGGCATGAGGTCAGACAGTGGCACAATGACACAGAGTGTGTAGGTCACGGGCAGCACCACAGCAGCAGCTATGAGGTCAACAGTGCATCAATGACACAGTGTGTAGGTCACGGCAGCAGCCACAGCAGCATCATGAGGTCAGACAGTGGCAAGAATGACATTCTGGAGGTGGCAAAAAACAGGATAGGCCACAGAGTGGGACAATGACACAGTGTGTAGGTCACGGCAGCAGCCACAGCAGCAGCATGAGGTCAACAGTGGCACAATGACATTCTGAGGTGGCAAAAACAGAATAGGCACAGAGTGCACAAACTGACAGAGTTTGTAGGTCACGGCAGCAAGCCACATAGCAGAAGCAAGATGTCAGACAGTGGCACAATGACACAGTGGCAGGTCTCGGCAGCAGCAGCATGAGGTCAGACAGTGGCCAACAATGACATTCTGGAGGTGGCAAAAACAGAGAAGGCCACAAGTGGTACCAATGACACAATGTGTAGGTCACTGCAGCAGCCACAGAAGCAGCATGAGGTCAGGACATGGCACAAAGACACAGAGTGTAGGTCAACGGCAGCAGCCACAGCAGCAGCATGAGGTCAAGAGTGACATTCTGGAGGTGGCAAAAAAAACAGGAATAGGCCACAGAGTGGGTACAATGAACACAGTGTGGAAGGTCACGGCAGCAGCCCCCCACAGCAGCAGCATGAGTTCAGTACAGTGGCCACAATTGACACCAGTGTGGCAGCGTCACACAGCAGCAGCAGCATGATGTCAGAAACAGGTGGGCAACAATGACATTTGCTGGGGTGGCAAAAACAGTAGAAAGGCCACAGAGTGGCACACATGAACAACAGTGTGTATCCGGCAGCAGCAGCAGCATGAGTCAACAGTGGCACATATGACATTCTGGAGGTGGCAAAACAGTAGTTAGCCACTGAGTGGCACAATGACAGAGAGTGGAGGTGACGTACGACAGCATCATGAGGTCCGACAGTCCACAATGACGACATTCTGGAGATGGCGAACAAACTGGAGTAGGCCACAGAGTTGGCACAAAGACAGAGAGTGGAGGGTGACGCGCAAGCATCATGAGAGTCAGACCAGAGTCAACAAAGACATTCAGGAGGTGGCAAAAACAGGAATAGGCCACAGAGTGGCACAATGACAGAGTGTGTAGGTCACGGCAGCAGCCACAGCAGCAGCATGAGGTCAGACAGTGCCAGCAATGACAGAGTGTGTAAGGTCACTGGCAGGCACCGACAGCGAGCAGCATGTAGGTCAGACGAGTGCACAATGACAATCTGGAGGTGCAAAAAAAGGTAGTAAGGCCAGAGAAAAGGGTGAAACACAGAGTGGGACCAATGACACAGTGTGGAGGTCAACGCATGCAGCCACAGCATCAGCATGCGGTCAGACAGTGGCACAATGACATTCTTGAGGTGGTATAAACAGAGTAAGGCCACAGAGTGGGACAATAACACCGTGTTTTGTCAACGGCAGCAGCCACGAGCAGCAGCATGAGGTCAGACCAGTGGCACGAAAAACATTCTGGGAAGGTGGAAAAGAACAGGAGTAGGCCACAGAGTGGGAACAATGACACAGATGTGTAGGTCCGGCAGCAGCCACAGCAGCAGCATGAGGTCAGACAGTGGCACAATGACACGAGTGTGTAGGTCACGGCACAGCAGCCACAGCACAGCATGAGGTCAGGACATGGCATCAATGACACTTGTAGGTCACGGCAAGCAGCCACAGCAGCAAGCAGAGGTCAACAGTGCACAATGACAGAGTGTGTATGCACTGCAGCAGCCACAGCACATCATGAGGTCAAGACAGTGGCACAATGACATTCGGAGGTGGCATAAACAGGATTTGTAGGGCCACAGAGTGGACATTAACACAGTGTGGAGGTCACGGCAGCAAGTCCACAGCAGCAGCATGAGTGATCAGACATGGGGCACCACAATGACATTCTGGAGGTGGGCAAAAACTGTAATAGGCCACAGATTGCACAATGAACAGAGTGTGAAGTCACGGCAGCAGCCACTGCAATCATATGAGGTCAGAAAGTGGGCAACAATCACATTCTGAGGTGGCAAACAACTGGAGGTAAGGCCACAGAGTGGCAACAGATGACAGAGTGTGTAGGTTCACGGCAGTCAGCCCAGTCAGCAGATGAGGTCAGACAGTGCACAATGACAGAAGTGGAAGGTCAACGCTGCATCCACCGCAGCAGGCAAGAGGTTCAGGACAGTGGCACTATGGACATTCTGGAGGTGGCACAAACAGGAGTAGGTAGGCCACAGAGTGGGACAATGACACTAGTGTGGAGGTCAGGCAGCGCCACAGCAACAGCATGAGGGTCAGACAGTGCAGCAATGACATTCTGGAGGTGGTTAAAAACAGGATTAGTAATGCACAGAGTGGGACAATAACACAGTGTGGAGGTCACGGCAGCAGCCACAGCAGCAGCATGAGGTTCAGGGACAGTGGCACAATGACATTCTGGAGGTGGCCAAAACAGGAGTAGGCCGACAGAGTGGGACAATGACACTGTGTTTTGGTCAGGGTTGCAGCCACAGCAGCAGCCATGAGGTCAGACAGTGGCACAATACACATGTAGTTAGGACACGGCAGGCAGCCACAGCAGCAACATGAGGTCAGACAGTGGCACAATGAGCAGCTTTAGTCACGGCAGCAGGCCACAGCAGCTGCATGAGGTCAGACAGTGGCACAATGACATTCTGGAGGTGGCCAAAAAACAGGAGTAGCCACAGAGTGGACATTGAACACAAGTGTGGAGGGTTCAACGGCAGAGCAGCCCACAGCAGCAGCATGAGGGTCAGACAGTGCACAATGCCATTCTGGAGGTGCAAAAAACAGAATATCCCACAAGTGGCACAAAAGACAGAAGTGGTGTAGGTCCACGGCAGCAGCCACAGCACCTATGAGGATCAGAAAGTGCAACAATCACAATCTGGAGAGGCAAAAACTGGAGTAGGCCACAGAGTGGCATAATGACAGAGAGTGAGTGTACGGCGGCAGAGCAACAGCATGAGGTCAGAGATGACACAATGACACAGTGTGGAGGTCACGGCAGCAGCCCAGCACAGCATGTGAGGTCAGACAGTGGCACAATGAGTGTGGAGGTTGGGTTGGCAATACCCAGTCCCTGGTAAATGATGGTTATGGTGCAGATGGAGAAACTGTCAGCAGATGTGTGGAAATCAGCGGTGGTGCGGCATCAGAAATAGTGGCTGAGCAGCAGTTTGAAACCCAGACGTCATTGCATGCTGACCAGCTTTGGGATGAGGCATCATGGCATGATGTATCTGGACGCCTAAGGCAATTGGTGTGTGGAAATCCTGCGGCTACGAATCCACGCCTGATTCATACTTGACAAAAAAGGTCAGTCGTTCCACATTTCCCGTGACAAGCGGGTTCTCCTTGGTAACATGTCTGTCGCGCACGCACTGACAACCCCCGTCTGATCCACAATACTGGTCGAGCCTGGACAGCTTCTCGCACGGCAAACTCCGGCAAGTTGCGGCCACACATCCAAGTTTGGCTGCCCATTAGTCCAAAGCACGGATCTTCTATACTGGGTGGCAGAGAGCTTTCCAAGTAGGCCACCACCTGGTTGGTTCAGTGGTCTGCTCCAGGTTCTGTTCGCTGCTGCTGCTGGCGACCTGCCCTCCTTCATTAGGGGCGGTTGAAGGAAGCGCTCATCAGTGACTCTCAGACATAGGTTGCTGGCTGATGGACTGTACTGCTGCCATACCCCCCCACCTTCCCCCCGGCAGCCGCAGCAGTAGGTGAACTTGAGGTTCTGAAGAAACTCCCCCGGTCAACCTGTCAGAAGGAGGGAAACATACCACACATAGGCAGCGCTCCAACTGTACTACGGAGGATTTGCCTATAGTATTTGAGAGTTGTGCCTCCCTCTCAATAGCTGCGAGAAAGGCTCCCATTTGGACCGATAGCGAGGGTCCAATAGGTGGAGACCAGAAGCAACCCCACTGCGGATGCTGACATATTCAGTAATGATTCTGGACACTAGCCAGTCAAATTCAGCATGCAGCGGGCCATCTGCACAAGTGACTCCTCCTCCATCTCTCCACTGTAATACTGCCACGGGTGCTTGCGGTCAACTGCCTCGTCATCCTCATCACCCATTTACCTCCTCTCAGCTGCTCCTGCTCCTCCTCTCTTGTCACCGTGGGTAGAAATTCCACTCATTTCACCGGACTATGCTTCTGCTCCCATGTCCTCCTCCTCTCCATTGTCAGTCCCCACCGGACTCATGTGGCCGCGAGATGTAGTCGCCACTTCTCCAGTCCCTGCCCAACAGATTTTTTCAGCATCAGTTCCAGGACATGAAGCAGTGGAATGACTTATTTCATCCCGTAGTCTGCCCGACTAGACAAATAACGTGGCCTCCTCCAATGGCCTCAACAATGGCAGGTGTCCGCATGAGCTGGCCACTGGCGACATCAAAGATACACATGGTGAAGTACTCCTGTCCAGCCAGGATCATCAAAAAATCGTTAATGGCCTTTCTCTGTTCAAACAGTCGGTCCAACATGTGCAGGCTGGAATTCCAATGGGTTTTGGAAACATCGCATATCGAGAGTGTGTTGTGGGAAGGGGCCGATCTGCCGCTGCAACTCGAGAGGGTGTTCCTGCTTTGAGAGAATGGATGAAGTTCATGCACATATCCTGGCCTTTTTCAGAATCTTCTGAAGATCGGTGGAAGACTTCAGAACCTGTATATCACAACCAGATTTGAACACAAGCGCCATGCAGGGCGGCATGGACCATACCCTCTTCTGTGAGTGCAGCGGCGGACGACCGATGTTCCTCAAAAACCAATGTCCGTCACCATGGGTTTCTGATGTTTTTTTGCAAAGTGGCGCGCGGTCGAAAGCTCAACTACATACGATTTCTGCTGCATGACGCGGAGCAAGTTCCTCCCCTAGTGTGACTTCGTCTCGCTTGCAGGCAATAGCCAGTGTGTAGAACTGCGTGACACCGCTGTGCCCTACACATGTGGTATGATGGAGCAGTGGTGTGGTGGAGGAGGAGGAGGCGGGACATTGGCACTAGGACGCGCAGTTTTGACAAACGTGGAGAGAAATCCGGCGTCTCTGTCCAGTTGTTGGTAGTGGAGCCTGGGCCGGAAGCACATTCACCCAGTGGGACCGTAAAGGTACAAGTACTGCGCCTTGACCGAGTTACAGCTCCAGAACGCCTCACTGCCTGCACCTTGGAACAAACCGATAGCTCAGAGACTGGCCCACTCATTCTGTTACTACATATTTGAATGAAGTAGCTGGTACATAGCCTTTTTGGAAAAGAAAATTAACGGCTTGGAACTCTCCATCTCGCTCGGCACCAGCCATAGTTCTCTAGAACGTGCAGAAGTCCCACCATTTTGAAAAGGGAGGGACTGGCAGCACCAACAACTGGACAGGAGTACTTTCAGGCTTCTGCACCTTAGGATGGTTTGACGCATACTGTTGTCATCTTGCAATCGCCTCACTGGAAACGACTGCTGCGCCATGATAGTGAGGAGCAAAGAGCATCTGGACCGGGAGATGATGTCAAAGAGAAACAGCTCCCTTCGTGTCAGAGTGGTGGAGCCTTGACATGACTGCTAAAGGGCATGCGTGCACCACTGTGCGCTGCTTGCTGCTGTTGCTGCGGCGGCAGGATGAAACCCACCACATCTGAGACCACGTTTCTCCAGGCCAACCGGGAAAAATTGGTTTTTTTTTTGACGCTGCATGTGTTGACGCAGGCCGTGGTGTCCAACATTAGCTCCCTGGCCACAGCTTCACTTTCTGCGCTGGCAGATTCTACTATACCCATATTCGGCTCTCGGTGTCTTAGCAAAGAACTGCCACCAAGCCCGTCGAGTATCGGATTTTACCGCCAACCGCTCCGCACTGAGTGACTACTCTGTCTGCCGCTGTCCTTCTCAGAGCCCACGTGCCGCAACTTTTCTTCATTGACTGCGAAGCGGGTTTTTTTTCCCGTGGCCGACTTGGGTCGCCGACCTCACACTGCGGCTATCAATCTCTGCTGACTCACGGCCACAAACACGTCGACGACCCACTTGCTGCTGTGCTGCGCCTGACCGCAAGCTGACGCCCGTCTCCATTCTCCTGACATGAAGAAGCCCTTGCCTCACCCTGCTCGCCAAGTTGCGGTCGCTACATCATCATCTATGTGTTTCATCTCACTGCTGTCCTCATTCATTCCGTCTTGGTATTGCAGAGGCTTTTGAAACGCCCTCACAACATGACCTCCGCATGCACTCTCAAACATCTATGAGTTTGATGCCGCCTACTGCAAGAAGTCAGGGATATTGTGGCCCCATATTCTTCGCTGCCAAGTAGAGCTGCTGACTGCCCTCCTCAAATTGTTCATCCTTGCTATATATGTCGCTGAGCCCAGACCAACACAGTAGATCTCCTGGCTGAGAACCGGAGTGGACAGAGGCAGGGTTGAATGACAGGTGAGGCCGCAGACCCCGCTCCCGGCCTATGCCAACTAAGGGTTGTTGATCTGACGTATCCCGTCACCACCGACTCTTGCTGGGGTTGTCAGATGTCATCATTGGAGGCAAGTGGAGTGACCTATTTCAACCGATCAAGAACTCTGGTTGCTATCCGCCGACACGGCCGCTAGATGACAGCGCATTTTTTTGGCCTCACACCAGAGTGCCCCTCTGCTGCGACGTCCCCAATTGCTGTCTGTCGACCTGGGCGTGGAATGTTTGTGCCTCTGCCATATTTCGCAAAGTGAAGAGCCTGCCACCTCTCTGTCTGACATACTGTTTGGTTCTAAAATTGTAACAGACACTGTTTGATGAAGAATAAGTATATGAATAAATACACATCCCAGTATTGACGCCAAATGAACCCACTAAGAAGCTGGGTAACCCAAGGATATAAATTGCGCACCACAAATGGGCAGGAAAAATTTGACTGTATGTGCCGTTAAAAACTCTGTGTATTTTACTAATATAAAAGCACAAACAGGCTTAATTAACCTTCGGATATGAATTATGCTACGAATTTCTTCTGTGGCGGTGAAAAACAAAGTTTTTTTACTAAGTAAAACTGCAAACAACGTTTAAAATTAACCCGGTGTAAATTGGCCAAACAATTGGCAACCACAAATAGGGGTTTTTTCGGTTACAATTGCGGTTTTCATGCTACACAACAAGAGAAAAAATTGAAATTTAACCTTCGCTTGTGAATTAGGTACGGGAAAAAATTGTAATTTTTGGGGTGAAAAGACGGTTTTTGGAGTCACCCAGCAGAAAAAAAACCCTTAATTAAACCATGGATGTAAATTTAGCAAAAAAAATTGAGCAGCCCAAAAAATTTAAAGCTTTGTAGCTTTACAATTGGGTTTTCTACGCTACACAACAGAGAAAAAATTGTAATTAACCTTTTCTTGGAATTTTGCTACAGGAAAAATGTAATTTTTGACGGGTTGAAAAAGACGGTTTATTTTTTGTCACCACACAAAAAAACAACGGCTTAATTAACCCCCGGATGTAAATTTCGCAAAAGAATTGAGCGCCACAAATGTAGCTTTGGGGCGTGTTAAAATTTCGTGTTTTCTACGCTAAACAACAAAGAAAAATTGTAATTTCCTTTGCTTGTGAATTAGGCTACAGGAAAATTTTATTTTTTTTGGGGTGGGGAAAAGAGAAAATTTTGGAGGGCACCACAGCAAAAAACAAGCTTAATAACCCTGGGGTAAAAAAACGCAAAAGAATTGAGCAGCCAAAAAGAAGTGGGGATTTGTATTTTAAAACGTGTTTCTTTAAAAGAATACAACAGGAACTGGTTGATCCCTTGGATTTCATTGCTGTGAGCAGATAGCATTAAAAAATTTATACAGCAGCAGTGGAAAGCACCTGACTTCAGATCCCCAAAACCCCAAAAAAATCAGGGAAAAAGAACGTTAAAAGGGGCGTCTCTGGACAAAGCTGAGAACAGCACAAAAAAACGTGTTAAAAAAAATAAATTCTTCGTAAAATTCAGCCGCCAAATCCCTTATCAGTACAGTGAGAGCGGTATGATCCCGCGTCGGCAGGACTTATATATGGGGTGACGTCACAGAAACCCGCCGGTCTCTAATTGGCTTATCTCTGCAATGTCTGCAGGCTATGCCTTCTTCCCCCCAGAGTGTTTGCCCCCATGTAAGCCCTTTTGCTGCAGCCCTTTTTTCAAACAAAAGACCTTCGTTCACCCGAAAGACCCCCCAAAATTCGACTTCGTTCAGAACCCAAAATTTTCCTTAAAATTTAAAACGAAATTCGCTTCGTTAGAATCAATTGCCCATCCTTTAAAAATTAGTATTTTTCTCCTATTACTTTTAAAACAAATGTGATTGTATTGATTTAATTACAACAATAGAGCCTGAACATTTGCTAAAAATTTTACTAATTAAACCTAAGGTCGTTTTTTTAAAAAGATTGATAAACTTTGTTCACAATGTGATTATTGGTTACATTGGCAGTTTACATTTGGATAGGAAAACATAAGTTTGTATGCAGCGAAAAGTACACAAAAAAGTTTTTATGTTATACCAGGCAGTTTTCCCGGGTTACAAAAAAGGGGGATGTAGTTTGGTTTTAAGTTGAAATTTTATGTAAGTCGGAACAGGTATATTTATTAAAGGTTATTCCGCAAAAAATTTTGGATAGGGAACAGTTTTTACATTTCTTTTGCTCTCTGTGCCCTTTTTTTTTTTTTTTTTTTTAGAATATTTAACCTAATGTTTG
>JAODAL010025451.1:0-58615 GCA_025379985.1 Phyllomedusa bahiana | reverse complement strand
CTGACATTCGCACCAGGAGCTGGGGCTACAAGCAAGAGGCACTAAAGGGCGTTGCCGACCCCCCCGGGATTTTTGCCGATTGCCCCGGTTTCCCCCTTTGGGCCCTCTTGATTTTTAACATGCCTTCTGCCCCCAAACCGCATTTTGTAAACAAAAGGTCTTCAAAAATGGATTACCACAGTGGTGGGTCACGATTTTACATTTGGGCGCCTTCGTTCCTTTTGGGACGGTGCTGAGACGAATTTGGGGGCCGGACGGGAGGACAGGGGTAAATGGGATGCAGGTTTTCATTAACCACGAAGAACAGATTGACAACCTTTCGTTACTAAATTTCACGGGCCCCCGACCCAGCGAGACAGGCCTGACATCCTGCAACCGACGATCCGTTGGCTTGCTTTTGCGCCAGCATGAAAGGGGCACCTTCCTCGTCCCTCTACTTCCATGTCTTACCCCCCTTTTTGCTCGCTTACCACCTGCTTTTTTCTCCATTTCAGAAAGAAAAAAATTTTAGACGGTAGGAAAAGTTTTAAAAGGGCTTTTTTAAAAGACAGTAATCACAGCATTCTTAAACCCATCTAATTTCCTACCCAACTAGGATTAAAAACAAAATTTTTCTTGCAAAACCTGTGAAATTCTCTGGGGGGAAGAACCGTAAGACAAAATCAACAGTGTTCCTCCTTCGTCCCGGATTTACAAATCCCCCAGTAACTGGGAAATTGATAGTTTTCAAAAAAATTCATACAAGTGCGCTATCGCCCCAAAAACTGAGTTTAAACGAGCCCAATAAAAAAATTTCAGAATTTACTGGAGAAAATTTTTTTTTTTTGCAGCAATGACAAAAGAGAAAATTTCTAAAAAATTTTCTATCAGAAATTTTTGTACAACTTGGCTATTTTTAAAAAACTAGGGCCGCACAAAAGTGCAATACAGCTTTTTTAAAAACTAATCGGAATAATAAAAGAGAATAATTAGTGCACACTTAACAATACACCTGCATGACTACAAAATTGCTGATTGCGTTCAAAATATTAAGTGCCAGTTAGGAACCTATGAACTATAGGCAGGCCTGCTCCAACGTGAAAAAACACCTATCTGAAATATAATACAGATAATAAAAGTGGAGTTTTTTTTCACCTAACAAATACAATCCACCTATGCGGTGACTACAAAATTTCTGTAATGTTCAAATGTAAGTGCAAGGTGCTCTATGGACAAAGCTGGCTGCGTCCAAAGTGAAAAAAAAACCCTATCTGGAAAGTACTGTCTTACACGATAATACAAAGATATTTTTGCACCTCACAAATACAACATGCGTGAGGAAACGACAAAATTGCTGTAATCAAATTAGTATGAATATGGGTGTGATCTATAACAATAGCTCGGCCTGTGCCAAAGTGAAACAACACACTCTCATAAGAAATGTATACGGAGATCAATAGATAAGTATGATTTTGCACGCTATCAACATTACACCACAGCAGGTGACTACAAAATTTTCTTGAATTCAAATTTAAAGTGCAGTTGCTCTATGGACAAAGCGGCCCTGCGCCATAAGGCAAAAAACATCCTTACTTCTTGAACAAGTATACGTGCTATCCATAAAATATTGTTTTGAGTTTCACGCAATCAACTACACGCTGCGGATGACACAGAAATAGCTGTAGTTCACACAACATAAGCAAAGTTATATTTCACCAAAAAACTCCAAAAAGCGTTGTTAAAAAAAACCCATAGCCAATGCCAGTGTCCTAAACTCTAAACATAAGTCCAGGCGGCTGGACAATACCCATCTCTCCGAGATTAAAGACCTGTCTGTCCTGTCTTGTTTCACCATCCGCAGGCCACTCCCCCTCCCCCCTCTGCGCTGTACATCGCAATATGTCTCCTTTAAAATATCTCAGCCATAAGTAACTAAGAATTCTGCAAATCTCTAACTACCTAACTTTCTATTGTACACTAGCTAAAACTCATAGCGATGTCTGTGTGAACAAAGAGAACAGTTTTGCTGATCTGTTTTGATCAGAACCGTAGCCCCGGTCCAGTCTGCTCTAGATAGACACAGACACACACTGATCATAACAGGAGGGCTGTTCCTATATAAAAACGAGGTCATGTGATTCTTTTTCCAGCCAATCGCGAACCATAACACATCCCATTACATGACTTCGCAACACCTCCATATTAGTGGCACCAGTTTCACCACCCTACTCTATTCTGTAAGTGCCTGATTTGCTGCCGCCAAATGACAATGAACAGCTGAAATGTGTAGAACTTTAAGAGATTATTGCTATCAGCGCAGATTTTACCCTAAATTATCGCGTGAATCGAAAAAAATCCATCAACATAGAACACCGTGAGCCTGATTTTTCACTTGTCGATAATAATCACTCAGCACTACTAAACAGTAAAGGTTTAGTAAATACAATTTAAATTTGTATTGATTTAAAATGTAGATTAAATATAAGGGTCACAAACAAAACAAAATAGGTCACATTATTCAAAGACAAATTAATGTGGTACAAATTGCAGCAGAGTCAGACATTTGTCTATTTCCCTCCATGAAATCACTGTGAGCTATACAAACTGCCATCAAACAACTTCTTTACTGTAGATCTCAGATAAGCCTAACCGGTACATGTTAACCTCTGCTACATCCATAGCTTCTGAAAAGTTTCCTGGGTTCGGTAGCATGGTGCGCAGATTTAATTGTACCTAGCTATCAGAGCATCATGTCTGGTAATGCGAGCGAGGTGCTCTTTACGCTCGTAGTGTCTATCTAGAATGCTAGATTATTCTTGTACTTGTGCCTAATTTTGTCTCTCTGTGTTAGTCTGTTTAAAGTCCTTGTGACTTAGTTTTAGTTTTGTTTTGTTGCTGTTTTATGCGTAAGTAGTCTCTAAGTAGAGGCTGTTTGCTTGTGTCAGAGTCAATTGTAGCTTACTGATCGTCAAGAAAGATTCCCCCAGACGTACAGTAAAAGGCAAAATATTGTTCTTATTTGGAGTCCGTAGGCACAAAATCCAATCTCACCAAAACATTAAAAACTCCAATGCGTTTTAGGCCTCATGGGCCCTTCCTCATGGCATAGCGTAATGCATATAGACACACATTTATATAGACACAGATAGCCCAATCAAAATCATACTTTAAAAACATACTTTAAAAACATTTTTTAAAAACAGAGCACATGTGATATATAAATAATAAAATATAGGTTGCTTTGTACCTTTTAGTAATGCAGTACCAAGCCTGTCCTCTTATTGAGGCCCAGTGGTTGATATGTCTTAAGGAGAAAAATCTAAAACGCTTCACGTGTGCAGAGCTTCCAGGTATGATCCCCTCCTCTCCTGGGTGGTGTAACCCTCTCCAGCCCAACAACTGACAACATGTCAGTATTACAATTGTTAATGTTAGGATATATCAATTTAGAGATTGGAGGCGAAATTGGCGATTCTAACGAAGAGTGAATTTACGCAGTGTATTAGAATTTACAGCGGAAAACTCTTCGGTTTCTGAACGAAGTCTTAAGTTATGGGGTACTTTTCGGTGAGAACTAAGTTGTGCTTTTGTATGTATAAAAATGGCTGCTGAGCACATGAGGCGAGAGCCGAGAGTGTGTGTGCGCGGAGCACTCTGGTAATGAAGAAGGTCATATCGTGCAATGACATGTGCAGAGCTGAAGCAAACTCACAGACCGGCAGGATTCTGATGACCGTCACGCGCACTATAAAGAAGTCCGGCGCACAACGCAGGAGCTCACACTCCTCTACACTAGTACTGAATAGGGAAGTGCTTCGCCGCAGCTGCTTGGAATGGCTGCTATACTGAAGAACATCATTATTTAAAACAGCGATTTTTGGGAGTGGTGTCACAGTTTGACTCAGAGACTACTATCTCATAACGTTCGTATTCTGATTTTGTGGGTATTGGTACTACTGCAGTCCGAGTAGTGTATGTCCGAGTGAGCTGCATATACAATTTATAATGCGCTAATCTGATCACTTAGCACATAGAATATCCAAGGTGAATCTAAGCCTGTTCCTGTTGCGTATACATTTAACCGCCTTAAGGCCCCAGGCCCTTCTTTTGACCTACCTGACCCAGCCCAGTTTTGAATCTTACACGTGTCCCAATTTATGAGATGAATAAACTTTTTGACACTTTTAACTATTCATGTGATACAGAGAAAAATTTAGTGCACCATTTTGAAAGTTGCAATAAATTTCTGCTGCAAGACAGTGATAATTATTCAGCCACAAGCAATAGTTTTATAACTAGCATCTACCAAATGATGTCCCAATATAGTTTGCAATCATTTTTTAATGTCCTCTTTTTTTTTACTGACATTTAGGAGGGCTTTTAGAATTTAAGCGTAGAAATTTTCACACATTTTCAAGAAACGCGTTTCACATATACAATTTTGTTAGGGACCACATCATCCTAGTTTCTGACGTGGCTTTCAGGGGTTTGCATTGTTATATACCCCATAAGTGACGTCCATCTGAGAAACTAAGAAACCCCTTAACGTTTTTACAACACGATTAGGAAAGTTTGATAACCCTTCACGATGATTTCACAAGAATTAAAGCAAAGTGGAGGTGAAATTAAAAATTTGCACTTTATTTTTGCAGGATTTTCAATATTTATAGCCATATATTCCACATGAATACGGTAAATGTGACTAGGTAAATGCAACTTAATATCAATTCCCCCAGGTCTGTTTCCGGTTTTTTAAGAATAACTCATATTGGCCTATGCATTATTAGGCTCACCAAAAGCCGCCAGAAAAAGGCAGAGACACCTACTATACCCAAGGGGGTTCTCATTCTCCCATAGATATTATTAAGGGCGCCATTTTCCGGTTTGCGTGGGTCGACCCCCAAAGGGTGCCTAAACCTAATAAACAGACCACTAAATACGCTCATAGTATTGAAACTAACACCCCTTTAATGAATATATCCAAATGGGTGCAACTGGAGTATATAAGACCCTTCACAGGTGATCACATTTTTTTTGTAGAGCAAAAGCTGAGAAAATTAAAAAAAAATTTTTTTTTCAATAATCTGCACTTTTTAGCTTAAAATGTGTTATCATATATACAATAGGAATTCCTGGAAAAAAAAAGAAAAACCTAAAACTTTGTAAGCAATTTCTTTCCAATTTCGGCATACCCTACTGTGGGGTAGGTAAACTGCTGTTTTGTTCTCATGGGCAGGGTGCGTATAAATGTGGAGGAGCCGCTAATTTGCATTTGGAACGCAGATTTTGGTGAGGACCATTTTCGCAATTGCAAAGCTCCCCCAAACGTAGCTAGAACAATGACTAAACCTTCCAGAATTCGCACCCATTTTCTGGATTCAACACCCTCTCGCGGTATCTTCAATCTACGGGGTGTACAGGTGATGCATTTTGGATGCACAGGTGTTCCATAGATTTTTTTTTTAAAGCATTGGGCTAATGAAAATGGTGGACAAAAACGCAGTTCGGGTCATTGTATTTTTGAGTTCAATTTACAGCATTCCGCCGTGGCAGTGTAAATGAGTGTGATAACTTTTACTATGTGGGGTACGTGCGAAATTACAATGATATAGATTTTTATAAAGTTTTTTTCGTGTTTTATTACTTTTAACACAGTAGAAATATGACGTCTACTAGAATAAATTGCGATTTTATATATGTGTCCTATTCTGACAGCCATATCTTTTGTTCTAAGATTTGCTGTGTGCAAGCAGTTTTAATTGCTTGTTTATTGCGGAGTGATGTTAAGTGTTTTATTGGTACCATTATGGTGGTGTGCATCATGATGCTATGTTCACTTTTTATTAAGTTTTTTCTGAGAATGTAGTTTGAGAATCAAAATACAAGCCAATCCTTGGTAGTGTTATTTAAGATTTGTATGTTTTTGATAGCGGTCGACTGTAACGCGGAATATAATGGACATGAGTTATCTTTCACTCATCAGGACAATAACTATACACCTGATACCCAAATTGTTAGTATTTATTTTTTCTATATTGTACTGCTTTAATACAATAAAGAACACTTGATATTCAACCGAAATACGTTTATTTTAGCATCACCATACTGTCTGAGAGCCATAACATTTAAAATTTTCTGATGCTTGGAGCTGGTGTAGGGACTTGTTTTTTTGCGAGATGAGTTGACGTTTATTAGTAATCCGATTTTGGATTGCGGACAAGTCCTTTTTGATCGCTTGTAAAACCGATTTTTGAGGCCAGAGTGAAGAAAATACTGCAATCCTAGTAGGGATGTTTTTTAATTTTATTTTTAACTAGGGCTCGACCGTGCGTATGCCGTGAAAATGTTAGCTTTACGCTTTACTCTTTCAACTATGATTTATGCGATACCCTATTATATAGTTGTTTAAGTTGAAGCAGCTTCTACAGCAAAAAAAAAGAAAAGTGTGTAAAACAATTAATTTTAGCATCGCCTATCTTTCTGAAGCTATACAATTTTTTATTTTTCCGAATACAGAGCTGTATTACAGGAATTTTTTTTTTGCGGGATGAACCTGACGTTTAATTGGTACAAACTTGCCGCTTTTCTAGAGTTTTTGACGTCGGCTTTATATCTCCATTTGTATGTGTGGTTGCGGGATGAACAATATTCTTAAATTCTGTGATTTGTTTTTTTTTTACGAGGCGTTCACCGGTACGGTTTAATTAACAATAGATCAGATTTATATTGGCAGTCATTACAGCACCGCGGCGACATACACGAAAAATATGGTAATAGATATTTATTTTATTGTTTCTTTTTTTGGGCGATTCGCGTTGACAGGGGAAAAGGGGCGGTGTTATACTATAATTTTATTTTTCGTGTTTGTGTTTTACTTATCTGTTTATCACGATTTTTTACTCTTTTTCACATTTTTATTTACTTTTTCCCATAGGGATTTGAATTGAGAGATCTTTAGATCTCTCATTTCGAATAGAGGAATCCATGCATAGCATGTATGTGCAATGACTGGTTCCAACTGACAACTGTCAGTCACGAGTGGCCGGGTCCTCCATTGGCCAAAAGGCACGGCCGTGCATCGAGACTCACAGACAACGCCTAAGGATTCTCCTGCCTTCCAGTGCTATTCTGGTCATAAAAGGCAGGAGCTGCACGGATCGTTGCGCTATCCGTGCACTGCTGGCGCCAGCCGACAGAAGATGCAAGGAGGAGCGAACTCCCCTGCAGTCTCTACATATAGTGTATTGCGACCTCGATCGTGTCGTGATAATTAAGTGGTAAACCGCCCCCACTCGGAGCGATCCGGGATCGGGGTCCGACGCTGCGGCGGATGTACAGCTGTAAAATACAGCTGACTCCCCGCAGGCCGATCACTGCAAACTCTGCTTTAGAGTATCGCGTTTCGATCCTCCCGGAACGAGATCCATACTCCAGGTGCGTGAACCCCCATAACCACCTGTGACGGTAATGGATACGTCTGCGCGGTCGTTAAGGTCTTAAAGAAAACAGCGTTTATACAATACAAATACCACTTCATTTTGACTAGCTTCAAAATTGTTTGGCGCAATTTACATCCAGGGGATTTACATTAAGCTGTTGTTTTTTCTAGCAGTGGTACTAAATAATACCGTCACTTTATCACCGCCAAAAAACTAACATTTATTCCTGTAGCATAAATTTCACAAGCGACAAGATTAATTAAAATTTATATACACTGTTGTTGTAGCGAAAAAAACCGCGCCATTGTAACAACCGCTACAAAGATAGATAGTTTGTGATTGTCACACATTCTGTTAGGCGCAATTTGAGACAACCATGTGGGTCGATAATTAACGTTGTTATATTTTTCTGCTGATGGAGGCGACCTAAAATAAAACCTCTTCTCACACGCCAAAAAAAATACATTTTTTTCCTGTAGCTAAATTCACCAGCGAAGCTTAATTACAATTTTTTCTCTCTTGTTGTGTAGCCGTAAAAAACAACCGCCATTGTAAACACGCCACAAAGCTCTAGTACAATGGTTAGCTCAGATTGTTTGGTTATCATATTTACATTCCAATGGGTTAATATAAGCGTTGTCTGTCAGTTGTACCATTAAAAGAAACTGTTGTATTTTCACCGCCAATAGCCAGCAGTAGAGTCGAAGAAATTCTGTAAGCATGAATTCATATCCGACAGGTTAATTTAAGCCTGTTTGTGCTTAATATTCAGTAAATACACAGAGTAGTGCTTATACGGCCAAATACAAGTAAATTTTTATCCTTGCCCCTGATATGTGGCAGCGCAATTTATAACCCAAAGTGGTTATCCGCAGAGCGTCTAGTGGCGTCATTTTGGAGTCAAATACAGGTGTTGTATTTATACAAATATCAGTGAATATCTTCATCAAACAGAGTCTAGTTACATGTTTAGATAACAAACAGTATGGCAGACATGAATGAGGAGTAGGAGGCTCTTCACCTTGCTGAGTGCAGATGCCACAAACATTCCAGGAGCCCAGTTCGGCAGCAGCAGTCAAGGGGACGAGCCAGCAGGGCTCACCTCTGAGCGGCCACTAACTGCCGCTGTCAACTAGCAGCCCGTGTGCGACCTATCAACCCAAGGGTTCTTGATTGGTTGACTAGTCATCCACCGTTCCTGCCCAGATGACATCAGACAACCCTAGCCACGAGTCCGGTGGGAACGTTCAGACACAACCCTTAGTTGACATTGGCCCGGATGGGATCAATAGCACCCCTCACCTGTCCGAGCGACCTCCCTTCTGTTCCCCTACCTGTGTCTCAGCCAGAGATCTACTGAAGTGGTCTTTGGCTCAGAGCGCCACTATATTAGGGAGAGATAAACAATTTGTAGGGTGTGGTTAGTCAGCAGCTACTTGGCAGCGAAGAAATAGGGCCAATATCTCCCTGCTTTCTTGCAGTATGCTCGCGAAAGATAATATGTTGGAGAGTGGCATTGGGAGATGTTCATGTTGAGTGAGAGTGTCAGCCACTGCATACCCAAGACCGTTGGATGAGAACCAGCAGTGACGATGTAAACACAAATAGATGACCCGTCAGGCAGCGTCGCGGACAGTAGTCACTCATTAGGAGCGGTTTCTCAGTAAAATCAGCCACTCGGCGGTGTGGCAGTTATTTGCAAAGACACCGGAGGAAGCCGAATATGTGGTTATATAGAATCTGCTGGGCAAGAAAGTGAAGCTGTTGCCAAGGGAGTTCTAAAGTTGCACCGACGCCCGTCGTCAACACATGCAGCTGTCCCCATCCGGTGTCCTGTGGAGAAACGGAGGCTCAGATGTGGTGGGTCCGCATCCTGCCGCCGCGCAGACCCATACAAAGACCAGCAGCAGCAGCAGCCCTCAGATTTCATTCCGGCATGCCATTGCAGCCAGTCAAAGCTCCACCACCACTGCAGAAGGGAGCCTTTTTCTCTTTGAGCAGTCATCACGCCGGGTTCACATGCTCCTGCTCCTCGCTTACTCCTAACGGCATGATGCTGCCTCTCGCAATTCGTGTTCCTCCGAGGCGATTGCACAAGAGACAACAAAATGCGACCACACTATCCTAAGGATGCAGAAGCAGACCAATGCAGGCCTATGCCAAGTTGTAGGTACTGTGCATGGTTCTCCTACCTTTCCAATGTGTACGTCTAGCACCGTTCAGAGAACTAAACGGCTAGTGCCGTGCCGAGATGGAGAGTTCCAAGCCGTTAATTTATTTTCCAAAAGGCAGTACCCTCACTTCATAAATATGATATAACATAAGGTGGGCCAGATCCATTGAGCTTATCGTCTTTTGTTCCAAGGTCACGGCAGGGGCGGCGTACGTCTGGAGCTGTAACACTACGGTCAGCGCCAGTAAATGTCCTTTACTGCCACTGGGTGAATTGGAGCTTCCTGCCCAGGCCACCATACAACTTGGACAGAAGACAAGCCACATTCCTCTCTCTATACGATATGTTCAAACTGCGGCTCCTGCTCCAATGTCCGCCTCCTCCTCCTTCCACCACCACCCGAACAATCTCAGCCTCCATAAGTACTGCTCCACATCATACACATATCGTAGGTCACAGAGGTGTCACGCAGTCAACACCTGGCTCAGCCTCGTCGCACAAAGTCACACAGGGGAGGAACTGTCCCCGCAAGCAGCAAGAATCGATGTGTGGCTTTCTCCGCACCAACTGCAAATCGGAACCATGAGACAGACAAGTGGGAGGAACAGCATCGTGTCCTCGGGCGCTGCAACACGAGGAGGTATGGTCCATATGTCCCTGTAATAGGCGCATGATTCAATCTGGTTGTTGAAAAAGGTTCCTGAAGTCTTCCACCGATCGTTTCAGAATCGTTCTCTGAAAATGGCCAGGAAACTTGTGCATCGCACTTCACCATTCCTACAAAGCCAGGAAGCACCCTCCTCGAGTTGCAGCGCAGAACGGCCTCCCTCAACACAATCTGATATTGCGAATGTCTTTACTCCACACCGTTGGAATTCCAGGCACTCACATTTGGACCGACGTGTAAGAACAGAGAAAGATGCCAATAGAACTGATTTTTAGATGACCAGCGCACAGGATGTACCTTCCCCTGTGTAACTATGATGTCACCATTGGCAGCTAATGTCGTGACATACCTCACACTTCCGTTAGTTTGAGCGCATTCGAGGAGGCCTTGTTATTTGATCAGTCGCCATGGATTCTATGACGCGGATGAATATAAAGTCATTCACAAGCAAACTCGATTCCTTGGAACGAAGATGCTGAAAAATCAGACTGGGAGGCAGGGTGACTGTGAGACGTTGCGACTACGAATCGCGGCCACATAGTCCGGTGAGGACTAGAAAATGGAGGAAGCGGAGAGAGGACATTGGAGTCAGAAGCATTGTCTGGTGAAATGATGGCTGGATTTTCAACCCAGGTGACAAGAGAGTAGGAGCATGATCATGCTGGAAGAGGTAGAACGGAGGAAGAGGAAGACGAGGCAGATGAACCCGCAAGCACCGAAGACAGTATACAATTGAGAGATGGAGGCAGGGAGCCCCTTCGGAGTCACCTTGTGCAGATGGCCCGCAGCATGCTGATATTGCCTGGCTAGTTACATTGCCGCGAATAGTCACAATCCAGTAAACGTGAATGACTTCTGGATCTCCACGCCTATTTATGGAACCCTCATCACCTGGACTCTAATCAAATGTGTGCGTGCGCGAGATAGTATGAGTCCCAAGCTATTGAGAGGGAGGACAAACACATATAACTATAGAGAAATCCTCCGTAGTCCCAGTTGCGCCCCTGCCTATTGCGGCATCGTCCTCCACTACAGGCGTCTGACCGGGGGTTTCCACAGCGCTCACAGTACTACTGGTCGCTGGCTCGCCTTGTGAAGGTTGCGGCGGGGGTGACGGTTACCCCAGAGGAGAACCCGCTTGTCCATATGGAAAATGGTGGAACAACTGACCTTTGTCAAGATGACTCAGGCGTGGGATCGCAGGACTGTTCCACACACCAATGCTTAGGCGTCCGAGACTACATCACAGCCATGACGCCCTCACCCAAACTTAGACAACAAAGGAGTCTGGGTTCAAATTAAACCTGCCACTATTCTGAAGGGCTGTCACCCGCCTGATGCCACAACATACTGCTGACATTATTCCTCCATCTGCACCAAACATTCTTTAACCAGGGACTGGTAATTGCCCACCGCAACTGCACTAGCTTGTAGAAACCCACCACACTTTGTCATTGTACCACCTGTCCTGACCTCATGCTGCTAGCTGTGGCTGCCAATGTCACCATCCACTTCTCGGTCAAGTTGCCCCTGTGCATACTAACTCGTATTGCCACCCCTCCAGAATGTTAGCATTTTGCGTCACTGTCTGACCTCAAGCCTAGCTGCTGTCGTTCCCTCCACACTGTGTCCATTCGTTCCACTCTGTGGCCTACTCCAAGGGTTATTTTATTATGTATTTTGAGCCACCTCTCAAAATGTCATTGTGCACTGTCTGACTCTCATGCTAGCCTGCTGTGCTGCTGTCGTGACCTCCACACTGTGCTACAAAAAAAAAAAAAACAACGAAAACACGTGTGCCACTCTGTGGCCTCATCCAGTTTTTGCCACTCCCAGAATGGTCACTTTGTGCCACACTGCCTGACGCATCATGCGTGCTCCTGCTGTCCAGTCACCTCCACTCCCTCCTTGTCAATTGTGCCAACTGCTGTGGCTACGTACTCTTTTGCCACCTCCAAATGTCATTTGGCCTACGCCTGACTCATGCTAGGCTGCTGAGTACGTGACCTCCACACATTTTCCATTGTCACTCTGTGGCCTACTCATTTTTTGCCACCACTATGCCAGAATGTCATTGTGCCACTGCCTGACCTCTAAACTGCACTCGGTGGCTGCTGTCGTGCCCCGCCACACTTGTATGTCATTGTGCCACTCTGTGGCCTATTCCTTGGTTTTTGTTGCCACCCGTGCTCCAGAATGTCATTTGTGGCCACAGGACGTGACCTCATGCTGCTGTGGTGCGTTCGCTCGCCTGTCACCGCAGGGGTCGCACACTCTGTCACTGATTTTGCCGACCTTGAGCCATTCATCTTGTGTTTTTCCAGCTTCGCTGCCATTGTGACTTTATCAGGCTACATAACCCGCTTGAGTTTTTTTGGGACATTTTGACCTCTTAAGTACTCCAGGGAATTTTATAGTGAAGCGATTCCAAGAGTGACGGCATCATCCTGCTGTCCATACTAAAACACAACATTGATGTAAGACCAGACTCACGCATCACACGTGCATATTTTAAGCATGTAAACAATTTCTACATCACCCTGCACGCTCTGTCAGGCCTGGGAAATATCTGTTTTTTAACACGATTCGAGTGCCGAATTAATTACGGACCGAAACGAATTTTTACGTAAAATCTCCGACCGAAGTGACCAAAACGCATTTCTTTTGATGAAATTTGCCCCTCTCTAAATGGTATGGATTTAATATGGAGCAGCCATTCGCACCAACTCACCTACAAGTCGTAAGATTCTTACTAGGAAATATGTAGTATACACCAAATATTCGTAACAACTGAACTCGTTTGCGCCAAACTGAGACACAAGGACTGCAATAAGAGTAATTTAAATATATATGGATTAATTTGGTCAGATCCTTCGCGACCACTGACTACAGGCGCGTAATTATACTAGTAAATATGTGCAACACATATTCGTACAAGCTGAACTCTTTGGCGCCAAACTGAGACACAACCGTGACTTCAATAAAGAGTTATTTAATATCTATAATGGATTAATATGGCACCTTGCACATTCTACAGAACGTACGATCCGTAAGTTTACTAGGTAAATATTGTAGAACACAGATATTCGTACAACTGAACTCCTTTGCGCCAAACTGTAGATGCACGGACTCGCAATAAGAGTATTTAAATATTATTTGGAGATTATTATGGCAGGCCTTCGCACCACTGACTACAAGTGTAAATTGTACTAGGAAATATTTATGAACACAATGGGCACATGTATATCTGGGCTTTTCGGCCCATTTTAGTTTCTGGCGTTATACTGGTCCCTCCCAGCCCGAATCCCGCTGTCAGGTACGCGGGTATTCAGTGTTAGGCGGCAGTGCGTTCTCCACTTTCACACTCCCCCACATTCGAAAGGGGCGGGCAGTGGGCGCGGTGTAAGGGGGCGTTCCCGGGGCGGGACGCAGCGCGCTCGAAAAACTCCGAGGCATGTACGTATGGCGATTCGCAAAGCTAGGTCCACAGTGCAGCGCTCGTCTCAGCTCGACAAGGCACGACCGTGTTTTTTTTGTGCGTTCTAAATACCCTCCGACAGAGGCGAAAGTTTAAGCAGGATCGGGAACATGCGAGCAAGCAGATCGAACAGATAGCGACAAAATCTAGGCTCTCCGCTCCATCAGCAGGAGTATTATTCCGAAAAAATCGCCTTATAAAGCGAAAACAGTGTCCAAGAAAAGAGCTGAAACGTAAAAATAAACATACATAAAAAAAAAAAAACACTTTCCAAAACTCCTATGAACGCGCAATATCAAGATGATATGATATAGAAAATTGCGCCGGTAAATACAGTAACTCCAAATTCCTGAACTATTCTCAATTGATCTCAAAAAACCTAGTCCATCAGAATAAGGATGCGTACATTGAACCTATTACAACCTAAGATGCGAAGGGATTGACCAATCAGAATCCACGGCGGGATATTTCAAAATACAGTAAAGAAGTCAGAAAAGAACTGAGTTGCTGAGCTAGCGGGGGCTTGGCTAGCTCGGGCCAATCAGACAATAGGAGCGACAAAGACCTATTCTAGTCTACTATGAGAAGTTTAGACCAATCAGAATCCAAAGCGGGATAATTACAAAATACAGCTAAAAAGATCAGAAAAGATCTGATTTGGCTGAGCTAAGCGGAGGCTTGCAGATCCAGCCAATCAGAGCGGAGCTACTTCTCGCCATTATAGTCTATGGAAGAATTGGGCGCCTCAAATCTCTGGCGTCTCAGCTCCGTGCTGCATGAAGACATTAATAAAAAAAATGATTTTTATAACGATGTAAAAACATTAATCAGATAAAGAGCAAAACCCTTCTTTACAAATACAAGGCAGTTAAAAACCCGAACAACGCGATTATGTCGCTCGAGACCGTCGCTCACAATAGGGAAATGCAAATACGAGAGAGAATCACCGGAATACAGTAATTCAAATTGCGTTTTTTAAGCTATATCTCATGTTGGCATAAACCAGCCAATCCAGCATAGGAGCGACAATTTCCCATTATATACCTATAGATGGGAGTATCTAACTCACAAATAGGAAGCGCAAAGTCCCTTTAAAACCCTTTTGGAAATTTTGGGGGACCAAAAAAAACCGGGGCCGGAAATTCAAAATACAGTAAAAAGAAGAAAAGGCTATTGGCAGCTAGCGGGGTTGGCTACCACCAATCAAGCGCGAGCTACTTCTCCCTTTATAGTCAGGAGAGATGGGGCCCGAAATCTGGTCTCAGGCCGTGCGTCGATAAGTAATAATAGAAAAAAAGATTATTTAATAAATGTAAAACATTACAGAAAAAAGAGCAGAACCCATCATAGTAACAAATAACAGCATATGTAAAAACCCGAACAGACCGTTTGTCGCTCGAGACTTGGCGCTACATAGGGAATAGTCAATAGAGAGAATTGCCGGGTAATAACAGTACTTCAAATTGTTTAAGCTATTTTCAAATTGGTCGGCCAAAACCAGCCACTCAGTAAATAGGAAGCGACAATGTCCCATTATATCCTATGGTAGAAAAATGACCAATCAATATTCTACAAAGACGTGGAACAGTTCAAAAACAGTAAAAATGCAGAAATGAGCATGATTGGTTTATGCGGCGGGGGCTCGTCCAGCTTAGCCAATCAAGCGTCGAGCTACATATCTCAGATAGAGTTTCTATGGTAGAAAAAGAAATACTACGTGCTCAGTGATTGGCTACGTTAAAAGAGGCGCCGTTATTTGGGACCAATGTGTAAGAGCGCAGCGACGCTCCCTATAGGTTTTCTAATGCAACTGAAATAAAACTGTACGATGCCGAAATCAATTTTAACACTAACAGAAGTGTGCCAATGTGTATATAAAACTAATGATAATATGGGGTAATGAAAAAAAAAATATGAAATCAATAAATCCTGTTTCTTTATTTTTCGTTAGCCAAATGCAAAGTAAGGGTGCTAACAAAAAAAAAGAAAAAAACAAGATTTTATTGATTTAATATTTTTTTTTCGTTTACCGCCATATTATCATTGTTTTTACATACACATACGGGACACTTCTGTGAAGGTGTGTATAATTTTGATTTCGGCTCCATGTACATTATTATTTCGGACGATTTGCATTAGAATACCCATAGATACGTCGCATCGCTCTCCCATTGGTCCAAATAACGGCGCCTCATTTAACTTAGCCAATCCACAGAGCGCGCTTCATAATTTCTTTTCCCCATAGAACTCTATGAAAAGTACTCCGCGCTCTGATTGGCTAAGCTGGAAGATCCCCCGCCGCTTCAACCATCACTCGTTTCTGCATTTTTACGTATTTTGAACTTGTCCCTTCCTTTAATAGGATTGGTCAATTTTTCTCCATTGATATAATGGGACATTGTTCGCTCCTATTCTGATTGTTCAATTCCCCTCCATATTTTAATGGGACATTGTCGCACCTATCTGATTGGCTGGTTTAGCAACCATAAGGGATATCTTAAACCATTTTGAATTACTGTATTTTCCCGCAATTCTCTCTTATTGCAATTCCCCTATGTACGCCGGTCTCGGCGACAAAGCGCGTTGTTTCGGGTTTTTAATCTTTATTTGTAAAGAAGTGGTTTCTGCCTTTATCGATAATGTTTGACACTTAATAAAAATATAGTTTTTTTAATACTTCACCGCCGGCATGGCGCGTGAGCGGGCGATATTTCATAGCGCCCATCTCTTCCATATACTATAAATGGGAAAGTAGCTCACCTCTGAAAAAAAATTGCTTATTTGGGATAGCCAAGCACCCGCATAGCTCAGCCAATCATCTTCTTACTGTCCTTTTTACTGTATTTTGAACGTCCCTCCTTTGATTTTGATTTCCAAACTTCTCCATAGATATTCTCGGACTTTGTGGTCGCTCCTATGTCTGATTGGTTAATACTCCTTCATAGGTTTATAATGGACAGGGTACGCTCCTATTCTCATGGGCTGGTTTATGCGAGACCAATGAGAATGCATAAACAATAAATTACTTATTTTTTTTCCGGCGATTCTCACAATTGCAATTCCCTCTTTAGCCCGGCTCGGCGCAAAAACGCGTTGTTTTGGTTTTTAAACTGCTTTATTTGTAAAGATGGGTTGCTGCTCTTTTATCTGATAATGTTTTACAAATTAATAAAAAATAATTATTTTGATTAATACTTCAAGCTGCACGGCGCTGAGCGCCGAGATACAGAGCGCCCCAACTCTCCATATACTATAATGGAGAAGTAGCTCGCGCCTCTGATATGGCTGGGCTAGCCAAGCACTCCGTCGAGCTCCCCAAATCAAGCTCTTTTCGTCTTTTACTGGTATTTTGAATTATTCCCGCCGTGAGATTCTGATTGGTCTAAAATTCTTCCATAGGACTAGAATGTACTTTGGTCGCTCCTATTCTGATTGTTATACTCCTTCATAGGTATAATGGGACATTGTCTGCTCCTATTCTGGATAGTCTTGTTTATGCCACATGAGAATAGCTCAAACAAATTTGAATTTACTGTATTTCCCCGTGATTCTCCTATTGCATTCCCTATGTCAGCGCCGGTCTCGCGACAAACGCGTTGTCGGTTTTTAACTGCTGTTTGTATTTGTAAAAGAAGGGTTCTGCTCTTTATCTGATAAGTTTTACTTTAATAAAAATCATTTGTTTGATCATACTTCTCATGCCGGCACGGCTCTGAAGCTCGCCGAGAATTTCAGTGCGCCCATCACTCCATATACTATAATGGAGAAGTAGCTCGCGCTCTTGATTGGCTGGGAAGCTCAAGACACCGCCAGCTCAGCCCAATCAGCTCTTTTCTGTCTTTTACGTGTATTTTGAAATTATCCCGCCGTGGATTCTGATTGGTCAATCCTTTCCCATAGGTTTTAATGGTTCACTGTCGCTCCTATTCTGATTGGCTGGTTTATGCCGACCAATGAGAATAGGTTTCAGAATTTGAATTACTGTATGTCCCGGCAATTTCCAATATCCTAATTCTTGATATTGCGCCGTTCTAGAGTTTTGGAAAGTGTTTTTTTTTTTTTTACGTATGTTTATTTTTTACGTTCAGCTCTTTTCTGACACTGTTTTCCGCCTTTATAAAGGCGATTTTTTCGGAATCATACTCCTGCTGCAAGGAGCGGAGCGCCGAGATTTCTGTCGCGATCTTCTCTCTGCTCCCCCACATGTCCCGTTCTTGCTTCACTTTGCCACTGTCGGAGTATTTAGACCAAAAAGAACCTGGTCTGCCTGTCGGAGCTGCCGAGCGCTGCACTGTGCCTCGCTTTGCCGACTCGCCATCGTACATGCCTCGGAGTTTTCGAGCGCGCCGCGTTCCGCCCCGGAACGCCTACCCCGCGCCCACACCGCGCCCACTGCCCGCCCCTTCATGTGGGGCGCAGCTGAAAGTGGCGAACACTGCGCCTAACACTGAATTCCCGTGTCCGACAGGGGGATTCGGGCTGGGAGGCGCAGTATACGCCAAAAAACGGGCGAAAAGCCCGATCATACATGTGGCCATACATATGCGTACAACTGAACTCTTTGCGCCAAACTGAGACGCACGGACTGCAATAAGTGTATTTGAATATTATATGTAAAGATGGGCGAATTTCTCAAAAATTCGCCAAATTTCCCGACAAAAATAAATTCGGTCCGAATTACTTCGGGACGAATTGCGTTAAAAAACAGCTATTTCCAGGCTGCACAGAGTCTGCAGGGTGCTGTAGAACGTTGTGCCATGCTTAAATATGCAGAGGAGCTTGGTTTGGTCTTCATACAATGTTGTGTTTTAGTATGACACGCACATGACTGCCGCCGCTCTTAGAATCGCTTCACTATAAAATTCCCTGGGCACTTAAGAGGGCAAAACTGACGAAAAACTCAAGCAGGAATGTAGCCTGATAAAGTCATGCCATCGAATGCTGGAAAAAAACAAGCTGAGAGCTCAGGTGGCAACATTAGTGACAGAGTGTGGAGGTGACGGCGGCGGCAGCAGCAGCATGAGGTCAGAGAGTGGCACAATGACATTCTGGAGGTGGCAAAAACAGGAGTAGGCCACAGAGTGGCACAATAACACAGTGTGGAGGTCACGGTAGCAGCAGCAGGAGGTCAGGCAGTGGCACAATGACATTCTGGAGGTGGCAAAAACAGGAGTAGGCCACAGAGTGGCACAATCACACAGTGTGGAGGTCATGGCAGCAGCAGCATGAGTTCAGACAGTGGCAC
This sequence comes from Phyllomedusa bahiana, assembly GCA_025379985.1. Lineage (NCBI taxonomy): Eukaryota > Metazoa > Chordata > Amphibia > Anura > Hylidae > Phyllomedusa > Phyllomedusa bahiana. The sequence continues at coordinate 39,634 of JAODAL010025451.1, read as the reverse complement.
AATGACACAATGTGGAGGTCACGGCAGCAGCAACATGAGGTTAGACAGTGGCACAATGACCCATTCTGGAGGGAACGCCTCCAGTAGCATGACGTCAGACAGTCGCAACATGTAATTTTGGAGTTGGAAAATTCAGTAGTAGGCCAAAGAGTGGCACATTGACACAGTGTGGAGGTCACGGCAGCAGCAGCATGAGGTAAGGCAGTGGCACAATGACATTCTGGAGGTGGCAAAAACAGGAGTAGGCCACAGAGTGGCACAATAACACAGTGTGGAGGTCATGGCAGCAGCAGCATGAGTTCAGACAGTGGCACAATGACACAGTGTGGAGGTCACGGCAGCAGCAGCATGAGGTCAGCCAGTGGCACAATGACATTCTGGAGGTGGCAAAACAGTAGTAGGCCACAGAGTGGCACAATGACAGAGAGTGGAGGTGACGGCAGCATGAGGTCAGAGAGTGGCACAATGACATTCTGGAGGTGGCAAAATAGTTTTAGGCAACAGAGTTGCACAATGACAGAGAGTGGAGGTCACAGCAATAGCAGCATGAGGTCAGAGAGTGGCACAATGACACAGTGTGGAGGGCACGGCAGCAGCAGCATGAGGTCAGGCAGTGGCACAATGACATTCTGGAGGTGGCAAAAACAGGAGTAGGCCACAGAGTGGCACAATGACACAGTGTGGAGGTCATGGCAGCAGCAGCATGAGGTCAGGCCGTGGCACAATGACATTCTGGAGGTGGCAAAAACAGGAGTAGGCCACAGAGTGGCACAATGACACAGTGTGGAGGTGACGGCGGCAGAGGCAGCATGAGGTCAGACAGTGGCACAATGACACAGTGTGGAGGGCACGGCAGCAGCAGCATGAGGTCAGGCAGTGGCACAATGACATACTGGAGGTGGCAAAAGAGTAGGCCACAGAGAGTGGAGGAATAGGCCACAGAGTGGCACAATGTCACAGTGTGGAGGTAACGGCAGCAGCAGCATGAGGTCAGACAGTGGCACAATGACATTCTGGAGGTGGCAAAAGAGTAGTAGGCCACAGAGTGGCACAATGACAGAGAGTGGAGGTCACAGCAGCAGCAGCATGAGGTCAGAGAGTGGCACAATGACATTCTGGAGGTGGAAAAAACAGGAGTAGGCCACAGAGTGGCACAATGACACATGGTGGAGGTCACGGCAGCAGCAGCATGAGGTCAGACAGTGGCACAATGACATTCTGGAGGTGGCAAAACAGTAGTAGCCCACAGAGTGGCACAATGACAGAGAGTGGAGGTGACGGCAGCAGCAGCATGAGGTCAGAGAGTGGCACAATGACATTCTGGAGGTGGCAAAAGAGTAGCAGGCCACAGAGTGGCAAAATGCCAGAGCGTGGAGGTCACAACCGCAGCAGCATGAGGTCACAGAGTGGCACAATGACACAGTGTGGTGGTCACGGCAGCAGCAGCATGAGGTCACACAGTGGCAAAAAGACATTCTGGAGGTGGCAGAAACAGGAGTAGGCCACAGAGTGGCACAATGACACAGTGTGGAGGTCACGGCAGCAGCAGCATGAGGTCAGACAGTGGCACAATGACACAGTGTGGAGGTCACGGCAGCAGTAGCATGAGGTCAGGCAGTGGCACAATGACATTCTGGAGGTGGCAAAAACAGGAGTAGGCCACAGAGTGGCACAATGACACAGTGTGGAGGTCACGGCAGCAGCAGCATGAGGTCAGACAGTGGCACAATGACATTCTAGAGGTGGTAATCCAGTAGTAGGCCACAGAGTGGCACAATGACAGAGAGTGGAGGTGATGGCAGCAGCAGCAGCATGAAGTCAGAGAGTGGCACAATGACATGCTGGAGGTGGCAAAACAGTAGTAGGCCACAGAGTGGCACAATGACAGAGAGTGGAGGTCACAGCAGCAGCAGCATGAGGTCAGAGAGTGGCACAATGACACAGTGTGGAGGGCACGGCAGCAGCAGCATGAGGTCAGGCAGTGGCACAATGACATTCTGGAGTTGGCAAAAACAGTAGTAGGCCACAGAGTGGCACAATGACACAGTGTGGAGGTCACGGCAGCAGCAGCATGAGGTCAGACAGTGGCACAATGACACAGTGTGGAGGTCACGGCAGCAGCTGCATGAGGTCAGATAGTGGCACAATGACACAGTGTGGAGGACATAGCAGCAGCAGCATGAGGTCAGGATGTGGCACAGTGACATTCTGGAGGTGGCAAAAACAGGAGTAGGCCACAGAGTGGCACAATGACACAGTGTGGATGTCACGGCACCAGCAACAGCAGCAGCAGCATGAGGTCATAGAGTGGCACAATGACAGAGTGTGGAGGTGGGTGGCAATACCAGTCCCTGGAAAAGATGGTTGGTGGCAGATGGAGAAATTGTCAAAAGATGTGTGGCATCAGCTGGGTGGCATGAACAGAATAGTGGCTGAGGCAGGTAGTTTGAACCCAGACACATTTCTCACAGTTTGGGTGAGGCGTCATGGCTGATGTAGTCTGACGCCTAAGGCATTGGTGTGTGGAAATCCTGGTCGATCCACGCCTGACTCATCTTGACAAAGGTCAGTCGTTCCACATTTCCCGTGGACAAGCGGGTTCTCCTTGGGGTAACGATGGCCCCGCCGCACTGAACATACGCTCTGATGCCACACTACTGGCCGGGCAGGACAGCTTCTCCACTGCAAACTCGGCAAGTTGCGGCCACACATCCAGTTTGGTTGTCCAGTAGTCCAGTGGATCTTCTAACTGCGGTGGCAGAGTGCTGTCCAAGTAGGCCACCACCTGTTGGTTCAGGGTCTGCTCCAGGTCCTGCTGCTGCTGGCTACTGCCCTACTAACTAGGCGTGTGAAGGAAGCGGCTCATCAGTGACTCCAGACTTAGGTTGCTGCTGATGGAGCTGGTACTTTTCCTACCCCCCCCCACCTTCCCCCAGCAGCCGCGGCAGTAGTATGTGAGCGCTGAAGAACCCCCCGGTCAGACCTGTCAGAGGCGGGACGATGCGGCACATAGGCAGCGGCCAACTGACAACAGAGGATTTCCCTATAGTATTTGAGTTTGTCCTCCCTCTCAATAGCTGGGAAAAAGGCTCCCATTTTGGTCCGGTAGCGAGGGTCCAATAGGGTGGTGAGCCAGAAGTCATCCCTCTGCTGGATGCTGGCTTTTCGGCTGTCACTAGCCAGGCAAATCAGCATGCTGCGGGCCATCTGCATAAGTGACTCCGAGGGGCTCCCTGCCTCCATCTCCACTGTATAATGCCATGATGCTTGCAGGTCATCTGCCTCGTCTTCCTCATCTCCATCTACCTCCTCCAGCTGCCCCTGCCCCCTCCTCTCTTGTCACCTGGTAGAAAATCCACAAATTTTTCACCAGACAATGCTTCTGCTCCAATTTCCTCCTCCTCCTCCTTCTCCTCCACCTCCTCCTCCTCCATTTCAGTCCACCCCGGACTCATGTGGCCGCGAGATGTAGTCGCCATGTCTCCAGTCCCCTGCCCAGACAGATTTTTCAGCGTCTGTTCCAGGACATGAAGCAGTGGAATGACGTTATTCATCCCGCAGTCCTGGCGAGTGACAAATAACGTGGCCTCCTCGAATGGCCTCAACAAACGGCAGGTGTCACGCATGAGCTGCCACTGGCTGACATCAAAGTTTCAGAGGGGAGTACTCCTGTCCGCCTGGATCACATATCAGAGTGTGTTGGGGGAGGCCGTTCTGCCGCTGCAACTCGAGGAGGGTGTTCCTGGCTTTGTAGGATGAAGTGCTTTGCACAGTTTCCTGGCCATTTTCGAATCTTCTGAAGATCGGTGGAAGACTTCAGGAACCTTTTCACAACCAGATTAAACACATGCGCCATGCGGGGCGCCTGGACCTCCTCCTCGGTGCAGCGCGGACACCATGTTCCTCCATTGTCGGTCCCCAAGGGTTTTCCGATTTGCGTTGGCGCTGAGAAAGCCACACATCGATTTCTTGCTGCATGACGCGGAGCAGTTCCTCCCCTGTGTGACTTCGTTCGCCGAGGCAAGCCAGGTGTAGAACTGCGTGACACCGCTCTTCCCTACACATGTGGCATGATGGAGCAGTACTTGTAGGGGCTGAGATGGGTGTGGAGGAGGAGGAGGCGGACATTGGCGCAGGAGCCGCAGTTTGACAACGTGGAGGAGAAAGCGGCGTCTCCTGTCCAAGTTGTTGGTGTGCCTGGGAAGGAAGCACATTTACCCAGTGGGCCGTAAAGGACATGTACTGGCCCTGACCGTAGTTACAGCTCCAGACGTCCGCGCAGCCGTGTACCTTGGAAAAAAACCCGATAAGCTCAAGGAATGGCCCACCTTCTGTTCTACATATGTAATGAAGTGCTGGTACTGCCTTTTTAGAAAAGAAATTACGGCTTGGAACTCTCCATCTCGGCTCGGCACAAGCCATTAGTTCTCTGAACGGTGCAGAGTCCACCATTTGGAAAGGGAGGGACTGCAGTACCAACAACTTGACAGGAGCACGGTCAGCTTCTGCACCATAGGATTTTTGGGGACACATATTGTTGTCACCTTTGTAATCGCCGCGCTGAACGACTGCTGGCGCCAAGAGTATCGAGGAGCAGGAGCATCTGGACCGGGAGATGATGTCAAAGAGAAACAGCTCCCTTCTGCAGAGGTGGTGTAGCCTTGATTGGCTGGGAATGGCATGCGTGCCACTGGGCGCTGCTGCTGCTGTTGCTGCGGCGGCAGGATGGACCACCAGATCTGAGCCACGTTTCTCCCAGGCCACCGGATGGTGACGCTGCATGTGATGACGCGGGGCCGTGGTGCCAACGTTAGCTCCCTGGCCACGCTTCACTTTCTGCCCACAGATTCTATATATACCCCTTTTCGGCTCCTCCGGTGTCTTAGCAAAGAACTGCCACACCGCCGAGTAGCTGATTTTACCGCCAACGCTCCGCACTGAGTGACTACTGCCGCCGCTGTCTCGCTGAGCCCCTGTGCCGCTACTTTCTTGGACCTGCGAAGCGGGTTTTTTACCCCGTGGCCGCTTGGCGTCCGACCTCACACTGCTGCTATCCTGTTGACTCACGACCACACAACCCACTTGCTGGCTGCGACGCTGCCTGACGCGCAAGCTGACGCCCTCTTCTCCTGACGATGATGAAGCCCTTGCCTCACCCGGCTCACCAGTGCGGTCGGCTACATCATCATCTATTTGTGTTTCATCGTCACTGCGGTCCTCATCACCGGTCTTGGTATGCAGAGGCTGACACATCACAACATGACCTCCCATGCCACTCTCAACATCTATACTTTGCCGCCTACTGCAAGAAGCAGGGGATATTGGCCCCATTTCTTCGCTGCCAAGTAGCTGCTGACTGCCCTCCTCAAATTGTTCATCCTCGCTATATAATGGCGCTGAGCCCAGACCACATAGTAGATCTCTGGCTGAGGGAACCGGATGGGACAGAGGCAGGTTGAGGACAGGTGAGGGCCGCTGACCCGCTCCCCGGACATGCCAACTAAGGGTTTGTTTCTGACTTTCCCACTGACTCTTGGCTGGGGTTGTCAGATGTTATCTGGGAGGAAGTGGATGACCTAGTCAACCAATCAAGAACCATTGGGTTGCTGAACAACACACGGCCGCTAGATGACAGCGGCAGTTGTGGCCTCACTGAGTGACCCCTGCTGCGACGTCCCCCTGCTGTGCTGCGACCTGGGCCTGCTCCCGGAATGTTTGTGCCTCTGCCACTCGCAGGTGAAGAGCCTGCCATCTCTCTGTCTGACATACTGTTTGTTCTAAAATGTACAGACACTGTTTGATGAAGATATCTGTTTATGATAAATATACACCCGGTATTTGACTTCAAATGAACCCAGTAACAAGCTTGGGTAACCCTTGGATATAAATTGCGCTCCACACATGGCCACGAAAAATTTACTTGTATGTGTCGTTTAAAAACACTGTGTATTTTACTGAATGTAAAAGCACAAACAGGCTTAATTAACCTTCGGATATGAATTATGCTACAGGCAAAATTGCTTATTTGGCGGTGAAAAAGAACGCTTCTTTTACTAAGTACAACTGCAGAAAAAAACTTAGTTAATCCTTGGATGTAAATTGTGCAAAAGAATTGAGCAACCAAAAACTACCAGCTTTGTAGCGTGTTACAATGGCGTGTATTTTATGGTACACAACAAGAGAAAAACTTGTAATTAACCTTCGCTTGTGAATTATTCTACAGGAAAAATTTCTTTTTTGCCGGTGAAAAAGACGGTTTATTTTAGTCACCACAACAGCAGAATAACGCTTAATTAACCCCTGGATGTAAATTGTGCAAAACAATTGAGCAGCCAAAAACTACCAGCTTTGTAGCGTGTTACAATGGCGTGTATTTTACACTACATAGCAAGAGAAAAACTTGTAATTAACCTTCGGGTGTGAATTATGCTACAGGAAAAATGTATTTTTTGCCGGTGAATAAGACAGTTTCTTTTAGTCACCACAACAGCAGAACAACGCTTGATTTACCCCTGGATGTAAATTGCGCAAAAGAATTGAGCAGCCAAAAATTAAGTGGTATTTGTATTGTAAAAACGCTGTTTCTTTAAATGAATACAACAGGAACAGGCTTAGATCACCCTTGGATATTCAATGTGCTGAGCAGATAGCATTACAATGTATAATGCAGCGCACTGGCGCACACTGGACTTTAGATCCAATACCCACAAAATCAGAAATAGAACGTTAAGAGAAGCAGTCTCTGAGACAAGCTGTGACACCCCCCAAAAATCGCTGTATAAAAATGAGTTCTTTAGTATCAGCTATCATAAGCAGCCGCGGCAGCACCTTCCCTACTCAGTACAGTGAGAGCGGTATGAGCTTCCAGCGTCACGCCAGGACTTTTATAGTGCGGTGACGTCACAGAATCCCGCCGGTCTCTGATTGGCTTCATCTCTGCACATGTCATGCAGGCTATGCCCTTCTTCCTCCCAGAGTTCTTTGCCCCATGTAACGCCATGTGCTCGCAGCCATTTTATCAATCAAAAGCACACTTCGTTCACGCAAAGTACCCCAAAGTTCGACTTCATTCCGAACCGAAGCTTTCCTGAAATTCTAAATATTCGTACAACTGAACTCTTTGCGCCAAACTGAGACGCACGGACTGCAATAAGAGTATTTAAATATTATATGGATTAATGTGGCAGCCTTCGCACCACTGACTACACGCATAATTTACTAGGAAATATGTAGAACACAATATTCGTACAACTGAACTCTTTGCGCCAAACCTAGACACACGGACTTCAGTAAAACTATTTAAAGGTTATACGGATAAGTTAAGCTGGTTTCTGGGAACACTGACACTTGGTGATTGCAATAGAACTGAAAACACAGGGACAATTTCAACTGCTAGCAGGGGTCTGCTAGCCAAAAAAGTGGTAGAAAACTATTCTTTTTCAATTGAAAATCACAGATCACACTGAGGTGCAAAATATCTCCCTTCATTTCAAAAACCTCTACTGCTGCCGCCCCCCCCCACTCCTCCACCCTCCCGCAGGCCCGCGGATACACAAAATTTGTTGATTTTTTTTTTTGTCATATAAATGCAATCACAAACGTGCTATTACAGTAAAGTACTTCAGTGCAAGATGGGCTGTGCATTAAGGATTTCTGCCAGAATGCTCTTTAGGGTGGACATCTTGTGGACTTTTCTGATATAATTTTGTAACTTTTTTCCTATTTAGCATGTGCATAAAAACTGAAATATTGTCCTAGAAAGTTTATGTAATAGTTTAATTTAATCCTGATAAACACACTAAAACATATGGCAAGGTACAAATAAACTGGTAATAATATTAAGTGTACAGACCAGAAAAACTTGCCACACCACTGGCATTCAACAAATTTTTCACCACAACTTCAACAGGAATTACTGGATCAGGGGTGGTTTCAATAAACTATTAAATATGTTTTCTAAGATAACATTTGGGTATTTATGCACATTCTGAGCATAGGCCTGCATAATTAGTGTTTTGCATGCTATACATTCCTGGACTGCCTCACAACATTTAGAATTTTTTTATTTCTCAAATCATGTTTTTAGTGTAATTATTGATTTAATCATGTTTACTAATAAAAAATTTTAATTGAAAGTTGTTTTGTGATGATGTGTGTTCTTTTCTTTTGGGTGTTATATTTACTAAAACAGACAAGTCTGGAAATGTCACAAAGTCCTGATTACGTAAAAACCTGAATGTGTAAATTTACCTGAGCAGTCCTTATAGCATTTAAACACGTTTTTATATGATTAAATAAAATCAAAGCACAATAAATTACAGTAAATATTCTTCAAGTCCGCATCTGTCCTGCAAACCTATATATCCGTCGGAGCAGCACAGAAAGCAGATTCACTTCTTAAAGGGGTTTTTCCATCATAGACATCGATGGCATTACTGGGACCCACACTTACCTCCTGAAACTCCCATTTCTGAATTGAGCAGTGACTGTAGAAGCCCCTCTCCATTTATTTAATTGAAATTCCAAGTACATCTTAAATAAATAAATGGAGACGAGCCCAGAACTGGGATTTTTGGGGGCCCGTTCTGGAAATAGACACGGGTTTCAGAGGTGGGACCTGCAATTATCTGACACTAATGGCATATCCTTTGGATATGCCATCAATGTCTATGATGGCAAAACTCAAGGCTACGACTCCATATTAATACAGACTACTCTACATAAAAAAGAATAAAATATTATTTTTTATGATTTTGCAACTTTATTTTTATAAGGAAACATTTAAGTCACTCAGGAGTATTGCAATTATTTTACTGCACAACTGTGAACAACTGCTGTAAAGCCCTAGCCTAAGGATTGTAGTGTGGTAAGTAAAGTATAATTTATATGTTAATCATAGTTTTGGAAGAAGAACTTTACTATGTCAGTTTCAGTGTAACATTATCTTGATATACCCTAAGAAGCTTCAGATACTAATATGTTACTAGGGCACGTTATTCTGAGAACAGAAGAAATGTTTCATACTTATCAAGCCTAGTTTTATCTCTCAGAAAGTTCAGGCTATCAACACACTGTTCTAGATTATTTTAGTTATCTTGTAAATTGCTGTTATCTTTCAAGCTGTTCATTTTCCATGGGTCACTGAGATATTTTTTTACTTCAATAGCTGGGCTTCGAGTCACTGCATTTATTGCTAGTAGCTTCTGAAACATGTCAAGTGCTTTCCATGTAAATTGCTTCCATTGAGAAGGGATTATATTGTAATTTCCTGTGGTTTGCCAAAGAACAAATGTTTCATACTGCCTTTCTTTACATAATGCTGTTTCCCAAGGAAAATAGCCAGTTAAGATACAAAACAGAAGAATACCAAATGACCACACATCAAGGCTGGCATCAAGTTCCATAGTATCATTTTCCTCTAAGATACACAGTTCAGGAGGTGAGTAAGGAACAGTTCCTTTCATAGGAGATATGTGGAAACCTTCAAGTCTTGTTAATCCAAAATCAGCAAGTTTTATGTGGTGACAATCTTTGTCAAAAAGCAAAATATTATCCAGTTTGATGTCTCTGTGAACAAGTGCTCTGCTGTGCATAAAATCCAGAGCTTCAGCTAGCTGCATGGCACATCGTTTTACCATTATCTCTGGTAAACCAACCTAGAAAAATAAAAGTATTAAATACGTTATGAAATTCAAGTATTTAAATCAAGTATTCTAAGTATTTAATGAAATATGTGACAATTAATAATTTACTACATGGCTTGTCTATCAAAAACAACCATTTTTTTTTATCAGGGACTTGGCCCAGCTCTTCATAGCATTCACTACAAGAAAATGCAACATTACATGGTGGATGATCATGCAACATGTGAAAGCTGCTTTTTGTACTGACTTATCTACATTAACAATACATTATCTATAGTATAAACCAAGGGCATAATGTATGAAAACTGTTTAAGTCTAAGAGTGACATGTATGATTTTTGCCGCCCAGGTGCCAATTTTTGTGCATGAAAATAGTGTAAAATGCGCCTGAATCTATAAACCTGTTCTACTGTGGGTCATAAATCAGGTGCATTCTAGCACAAAAGAGACAATTCAGGCTCAGGTAAACCACTTTTAAAGTGGTTTACCTGTGCCAGCAGTAATGTGCCTGGGTTTGCCATGTGTAGCTTCGTATGGTTGTAGTGCGACATGCCTCCAGCACGCCCCTTGATCTCAAGCGCATTACAAAGTGCCTCAGGTGCTTTGTAATGTGCCTGAGACTGGAGTGCGCCCGTTTAAAAATATAGCGAACGGGGCTCTTTGGGCTGAAAAGACGCCGCCCCGTTCATACATGTCCCCATATGACTTTCTTTGTTGCCCATAGCAACCAATCAGAGCTTCCCTTTCATTGTTCAGAGCACTATATGAAATGAAAGTGGAGCTCTGATTGGATGCTATGGACAACAAAGAAAGTCTTAGACCTTGACAATTTTCATACATGTCCTCCCATGTTTTTATGTTTCCATATATATATATTCTGAGAACCATAACTTTATTTTTGCACAGACAAAGCTTTGTGAAGACTTTTTTGTGGCATACGTACCATGTTGGGGTACATGCAAGTTATTATAATTTTTTATTCCATATTTTGGAGGGCAAGATGAAGAAAATACAGCAATACTGATATTATTTTTATTTTTTAGAGTGCTCACCAAGCAAGGAAAATTACATGTCAACTTTACTTTGTACTATTACAGTGACACCACATTTATAAGTTTTTTTTTTATTCTGTTACAGAATAGAAAGACTTAGTAGATGAAAATTCAAAAAAAGTTATTTTTTGAGAGACACAAGTTTTTGATATTTCCATTTACAAAGTTGTGTGAGGGCTATTTTTTTGCAGAATGAGTTGATGATTTCATTGGTACCATTTTTTATCCTTAGTCTGTGTGATCATTTGATTCCTGTTACCATAAATGTGTTTATGCTGCACAGACACCATAGTTATTCATACTTATCCCCGTCCCCATTAACAATCACAATCTTAACTCCATATTAACCTATAAGTATGTTTTTGTAGTAAAAATATAAATATAAAGGTTTGGCTCACCCTCCAGGCATTCGTAGTCTTGCTGATACCAGTCCTTCTCCGTGTCAGCGTATACACATAACAGCGTCTTGGACCCACCGTCGGCTTGTACGGTATAACAAACAATGCAAATAGTCCTGTATCCGAGGTAGAGCAGCAACGCCACCTAGTGCTGCTGCTCTAACTAGAATACAGAACTTCCTATTTGTATGTTTTTGTAGTGCTGGCCAAACCAAAGTACCCAGGTGAAACCTACGCCACTATTTTGCCTCCAGCTGTCAAGACAACCACCAGCACCCCACAATCACTTTGTGGAGGTGTTAATGGAAGACAAAGGGAGCCCCTTTCCTCTGTGAAACCACTTAGATGCTACAGTCACTATTCACTATGCCATTCCAGCCATTGCTGCAGGTGCTTGGCTGTATTTTATATCTGGCTCTCACTCAAGATAGCTTGGGCTCAGATCCTAAGCCCATGTCATCAAATGGATGTTACTGTGTTAAGTGTAATAACAGATATGCCAAGTCACTGTAATGCTGGATCTACAATTCTGTTCAATTGCACATAGGGCATTTCAGTTTTTCAGTTTTGCCATAAAAAGCCTAAATATCTTCAATACCATATGTTATTGCTTGTGCATGTGGTACCCTGAGAATGTTATGTGTGTGTGGGGCTAGGACATGACACCCATATTTCATAAGTGATGGCAGCACTGGTGTCTATAAATGCACAGAAACTGCTCTAATTGAATCAAATCCCTCTCACCCTCTATCTATCTATCTATCTATCTATCTATCTATCTATCTATCTATCTATCTATCTATCTATCTATCTATCTATCTATCCAACTGTGGAAGGTGCGGCAAGGCAGTGAGAGTAAACTGCTCAATGCCCTACCAAATACTCCTATGTGCTGCTGTGCAGGTGGCATGATGAAGTGATGTCATCATGCTACCTGTTCTGCTACCTGTCTCAGGCTACCTGTAGCACCCTGAGGCAGGATACCTGCAGTACTCCACCTAGCGGCAGAAACACTGGGGGAGGGAGAGAGGTGGTATTTTTTTATCAATGGGATGCCTTTATACCTAGCTACCTACTTGGGGGCCCTATATACCTACTGGGGGGTATATAACTAGCTAAGTACTAAAGGATCCCTATATACCTAGATAAGGGGTCCTATATACCTAGATACCTACTGGGGGGCCTATATTCCTAGCTACCTACTGTAGGGGCCCTATATACCTAGTTACTTGGTAAGGCTCTTTATACCTAGCTACCTACTAGGGGACCCTACATACCTATCTACCTATGGAGGGAATCCTTTATATATACCTACCTACTAGGGGAGACCTTTAGACATATCTACCTACTGGAGCGACCTACTTACTGAGGGACCTGTGTTTTTACCTGTCTACTGGGGGGAACTATATACCAACTTACTTACTGGGGCATGCTCTAACTACCTTAGTTCTGGGGGCTCATACCTACCTACTGGGGGGCCCAATATTCCTACATTCATGCTGGGGAGCCTATATACCTACCTAGCTACCAGGGGACCTAGCTGCCTAAAAGGGAGCTATCTATGTACCTGCCAGGGGCTCCACCTATTTAGCTAACTAATGAAGAGCCTGCCAACCTTCTTATCTAATGGGGCCTACCTTAAAAGGGTCTGGCCTACATAATGGGGGCTTATCTATTTACATAATGTGGATTTGTACTTAATTTGGAGGTCTAACCCACCTAAAATGAGCATCTAACTACCTGCCTGCCTAATTTGGGGGTATCTACTATATGGCGTGTGTACCTGCCTACTTTATTAAAGGTCTACCTAGGTACCTACTGCTGGTACAAATGGGGGCCCTATTATTGTCTGAGGGCATCTTCATTGCTTAAAGATGTGTAGGGGACCAAGCAATTCATTATTACCATTTAGGGGACTATATATGGGGAGTTTTTTTTAGAGAGGGGGAAACAGCTAAAAAGATGATAGAAAAGTAAGGAGTCCGAGATGTTTGTGTGGTAAATTCTGCATGACGAGTCATTGCCGGGAGAAGTCCTTATGGCGGTCTAGACCGCATGGTGAAGAAAGGGGAAAGTGAATGGCCCCAGTCATAGAAGATGTCACTTGTGAGTCCCTGGATGTAACTTCACTGTAAAGTTGTATCACTTATATTATGGAGCTTGAGAACTCAGCAAGAACTCGTCAATATAAAAATACATCTACATATTGTGGCAGAGCGACCTTAGGCTGTCGCATGTTTCTGCCACTAGGTGGAGAACAGCAAGTATCCTGCTGCAGATATACCACTGAGGACCTGGTCTTGGTGGGGGACAGCAACTATTTTGTGTCAGTAGCTGTAGGTTGTTGACACGTGTACCTAGTATGGCTGATATGGCTGATATGGCTGATACCCAGGAAATATGGGATGGCTTTTCACGGAACAACAATAATGTTGAGTGGGTGACTGCTCCCACATTCAAGGACAGGGTTTTCTAGCTGGTCTTCTAGCTGGCAGTGGAGCAGTATTGGAGCTGTTGAGAGGCTCAGTAGACTAGTTGGATTTATTAGCTTGCATGCTGATTGTGATGAGGTCTTTATTGCTGAGCATATGTCGGTTGTGCCACCTGTGGTGAAATGTAAGCCTACTGAGATGGTCACCAAAGCTCAAATACCTGTTGTGAGCTGCAAAGTTCATGTAATTGCCAGTGACACCTGTAATCATGCACAGGTAGTGCATGAAAGGGAGAAAACAGATCGTGAATATGGTCTCCCTGCTGTTGTGAATCAGGGGTATGGATAGACGAGTGTGTGCTCAGATATTATAAACACACCCAGTAAAGAGGCTGAAATAATCTGCAGGGGTTTCCTCAATGTAGCAATCATCGGCAATAACCCTGTGATTACTGGCTCGTAGGTTATGGATGGCACTGAGGTACATTTTGCCAGAGTGGATGCTAGCACAGAGAAAGTAGAAGAGGTGGCTGAGCCCCTAGATAAGAAAAATGGTCAGTGAGGACCAGAAGCCTTGTGATGGGGAGAAGTCTAGGGCCAGGGGTGAGTTGCAGACCAGAGTACAGCCAGGGGAAAAAAAATTAATAGATAAATTCCCAATAGTTTTTGACTGCACAGAAACCCCCTGCCTTTTTTACTGCATAACACCCATATTCCTAAGAGTGTCCGTTGCAACACCATAAGTTTTCAGAAGAAAGGGGGCCTAATAGTGAAGCGATTACGGATTCCGTTTCGATAATGTTATCGCTGAGACCATTAAAAGTCTTGGGAGAGGAACAACACCTTTATTCTTACCCCCAAACGGGGCTGGGAAGCTGGAATAACACCACAACGAAAACGGGATACGTGCTTGTTAGGCAACACACTTAGGTTATAAAAGTACAGACCATTCACTAACCCCGTGTACCACAACAGACCCTTAAAACCCTGCAGACCCAAAAAATAAAATCCCAAAGGGGGCAGTATATTTAAACCCATCTTTTTATTTGAAATGGACATTGACTATCCCTTTTCCTGGAACGCAGATAGCCCCAAAACCGCATGACCCCAGTTTAAAAAAGTCCCGGAAAAAGATTTTAGCACCCCCATTTTGGTGAATGGACATAATTTCCCCCTTCCGGCCAAGCAGGCCCCAACCTGCATGACCCACAGATTAAAAGTCCCAGAAAAAGGAGCTTTAAACCCCATTTTGTTGAACTGGACATTGCATAGTTTGCCCTGGACCCCCAGCTGACCCTTACACCTGTCTGAAACCACATTTTTAAAAAAGTGCCAAAAAAAGGAGTCTTTAAACCACCTTTTATTTTCACGGGACAAGACTATACTGTCCTGACCGCATTTGACCATTAAACCTTCTGCCCCACAATTAAAAAAAATGCAAAAAAGGAGTTTTTTATCCACCATTTTAGTTTCACTAACATAGACTATCCTGCCCTGGGCCACAGCATGACCCCCAAATTGCTGACCCCCATATTTAAAAAAAGTGCCAGAAAAAGGAGTTTTTTAACCACCATTTTGTTGAACGGACATTGACTATACTGCCCCTGGACCGCAGTATGACCCCAAACCTGTCTGACCACAGATTAAAAAGTGCCGGAAAAAAGAGTCTTTCACCACCATTTCTTTAAACGGACATTGACTACCCATGTCCGGACTGCGCATGCCCCAAAAACCCCACAGATGCCCTTATGGACCATCAGCAAAAATTTCTCAATAAGAAATAAACTATATTAAAAACAACTCGTTTTCCCATTACTGCGGCTGAGAGCTACTTGCCATTCTACTGGTACATTGTTCACCGTGACATTAAAAGGGAAAAGCAAACGAAGCAGACGTCCCAGTGGTCAACGGGCCTGTCAAAAACCCTTCAGAAATTAATGACAAGGCAGGTGAGGGTAAACGGGACCCGGGGTTCAGCGGCGGGGCCGGGCCTACAGTGGTGGGGTGAGAGCAAGGGCGGCGCCCTCTCTAATTAACACAAGGTTTCAGCTAGCGGGGGCCCGAGTTACAGTGGGGCGGTGGCCCCCGGGCTGGTTTTCGTCATTATTTCACGCAGGTCCAGCGCAGTGCCCGATTAAGTGGGTGCGGCGAGAGCCCAAGCGGGCGTCCTCATCCATTAACACGGAAAAAATCCCCTTATGATGCAGCATGAAAACAGTCGGCTGAAGCAAGTGGGGAAGCGAAAGTTTAGCTCAGATCCCAGCCTTCCTCATTTACACAAATCGCCCGGTGTGCTAGAAAATTTTTGCTTCTACGGAGCGTTTTCCCCCCTGTATGGTGCGGACCAATTCCTTCATTTGGAGATGCTGGTGGTTGACGCTCCGGGTTTCACCCAGGTCCCCTTTTTTTGGCATTCTTTTCTCGTTTTACCAATGTGTTGGGGAAATTTTTGTCTCGTTCTTGGGGGGGCGAATGTGCCCAAACACCATGTCCCCCTAAAATAACCACACGTTCAAGTCTTTCTGTACCCCCTTGTACAATTCAGGGGGAATATTTGTATCGCTTTTTTGACATGCAATTTTTTTAGCATTTTAAATTCTAGAAAACACATTTTTAAAATAGGGGGAACCCCCCATGTTTTGTTTCAAATTTTTTTTTTTTATTGTATTAAATGGGTTGTGTCACACAGGGAATTTCTAGCATTTTTAAAGATCTTGCAAAAACAAGCATTTTGCAATATTGTCCATTAACGAGCTACCAAATTCTTGTTTTTTCCGTACCATGCCCCTTTGACCATTTTTGACAATTGTGAAGAACAAATGTCTGTTAGAAACCAAAATTTTTTAAATGGGACCTGTAGTTTTTGCTGCTTTCTAGAAACAGCCCCCAAAAATTCAAACATCCCCTTGAGCCCTTTGAAAAATGTGAAGAAAAAATGTCTTTTAGAAAACACTTTTTTTTTTACAATAGGACCTAAGTATAGTGCTTTTCACAGCAACATTCCCCCAAAAAAATTTAAAAAACAGCCCCTTAGCCCCCTTGACAATTGTGAAGAACAAATGTCTGTTTAAAAAACCACATTTTTTTTTAAATGGCCTGTAGAATTTGCTCTTTAAAAGCACATGATCCAAAAAATTATAAAAATACTTCCAGCCCCTTTTAAAAAAATTGGAGGGAGAAAGCCATTTAGAACCCACATTTTTTTCCAAAGGACCATGATTAAGCTGTATCTCACGCAACATGACCCAAAACCATTGACATACAAAAAATTTCAAAGATAAATGGTAAAGGGAAATATGGTTTTGTCAGAAACCTTTGTGTCTTTTACAGTCTCCAACCAAACCAGCAAAATATTTTTTGGGGGAACGGAAAAAAAATTGCAGTAAGAAATATCTTTAAAAAAAAAAAAGTTTTCAAGGGACCATTTTTTTTTGGGGAAACTAATCGTGACCTCGAAAATTGGGCCACAACATCATCAAGACCTGCCTATTCATTTTGATGAAAGGAAAGATCCACATTATCTTAAAACCCGGATGGTTTTTCTGTAATGATCCTCCAGCTGTGCTGAAGGTCCGCTCAATATGCGCGGCTTTTGGGGAGGACAACACCTCTAGGGCTGGCGAGGACCGGGGATTCATCCATTTTGAATACCCTGAATCAATTGGGGCCCGGGAAACACATTCAAAACTCGCTTTTGAACGCAATAGTCGTGCCCCAGATTTTAAGTGGTTGTGGCTTTTTATGTTGCCCCATTAATCTTTTGGGTGGTAAATAAAGATTGCCAAAGTCACCCTTGGGCTTCTGCCACTTTGGATGCGCTGCGCCGCACAGCTACTTGGCACCTCTGGTCACGTTGCTGTCATTGTTCCACCGGACTTTTAAAAGAACTGAAGCGACGCAACAGATGTCCCCCGTTGATCAATCAGCAAGGTCTCCATTTCCTCCCTTTTACTCTATTTGGGTGGGGGGAAGGAAAGGCGGATTGTGTTTTGTCCGGGACGAGGAGGGGGGACCCCCAGAAAATGTTGTTCATTTTGAGGGCCTTAATGTGGGGATCATGTTGGAGGAAATGGGCTCCAAGCACCCATGTGAGAGATGGATTTTTTAAATTTTCCCCAAGCTCTGTTCGGGGCACTAGAAAACGATTTCCTCATCTTCCTCCTCCCCCCAAAATTTCGCGCCAACCTTTTTCCAAAGGGCGGGCATGGGAAACGTCGGTTCCAGGAATACCTATCCTCCCCGTTTCCCCCAGCACAGTTCAAAACAGCCATGATTTTCCTCAATGTGCACCCAAGGCTGGGGCGCCGCCTTGCAATAGCCCTGGACCCCGAACCACTGCTAATGAAGACCGATAAAATTGTGAAAACTGTCGGGCCCGCTGGGCCCCCATCTGGTCTGTCTCCTCCTCCTGCTTGTTGGACCTGATGTTTTTAAGGGGTTCCCAAAGATTTCCAGAACTAAAGATCACCACAATGTCATGCGACAAGGGCATTGTCCGCACTGACCATTTTGGGGGCTTCTTTAAAACTGGCAAGGGGTCAGAGCTCTTTCACCTGCTTCCTTTCGGTGGCTAACACCGAGGTCCCGCAGCGCTTTCAGGCCATGTGTCATTCGTCTGCAAATTTGGGATTGCCGCGACACAATCACGGGCATGTGGAGGGTGGAAATTTCCGCGTGTTTCCACTCAACAATGAGAGGTTGGGCGGAGAGGCCAGCTACGCTGCAAAGGAGCCAGGCGGGACGAAGCATGGGGCAACGGCGGAAGGTGACTGACTCAGCCTTCCTAGCAGGCAGTCTAGCCCCGGGGAACGCTTTTGAAATTTTTGGGCACA
Organism: Phyllomedusa bahiana; assembly: GCA_025379985.1. Classification (NCBI taxonomy): domain Eukaryota; kingdom Metazoa; phylum Chordata; class Amphibia; order Anura; family Hylidae; genus Phyllomedusa; species Phyllomedusa bahiana. Next base: position 21,278 of record JAODAL010025451.1, on the reverse strand, counting down.
AGGATATCCCCACCCCACCCCGCCTGGCACAAGGGGTTTTTCACCCAGCCCGCGCTCGGTTCCTTGCGGAGAGCCGTCCAAGCTCCGACCTGTGTTTGACGGTCTCCCGATAGATTAATTTTAACCGGGGTGGTTTCCTGCGCCCTGATGCCACCAGAGGACTTTGGGGGGAAAAAACCCTGCACCACCCTGCAGTTTGAAGAGCGTGCGCTGAGCCTGAAGCCCCCGTCACCACCAGATTTATCCACCCCGTTGCCCGTGAGCTGACCAGAGATATAGCAGCCTTTGGCCGTGCTTAATAGTCCATGTGGGCGGTGGGGCAATCGACTTTTCCGGACACAGATGCAGACAACGCCTTTAAAATTTTTATGACACTGGCTGGCCAGGGGAGGGGCGGCTTTTTTTGAAAAAAAATGCCTGTTCGGCAACTGGTGTTGGGGCCAGGGAAGGGTCTGACGTGGGGGAACCCATTTTGTTTCCACCAAGAGGAAAGGGAACATTTCCAAAGGGCCAAAAACCGCAAAGCCACATTCAGGTTTTTTGCTTTAGGGGTGGTTTGGGTTTTAAAAAAGTTTTTTCTGCTCCCCCAAAACCCGGAAGACGAAGGCTGGGGTGTAGACTGGCCGTGTAGGCGTGCAGGTCGTTAAACGGTGGAAGAAAGGGGGGATGATCCCTGGGTTTTTCTGGTGGTACTGCGACGGGGGAGGCTGAAGTGGAGGGTGATCCCGATTGATCTGAGGACATGGGCCGGGGGAACGCTTGGGGGTTGGGGAGGAGGCGGGGGACAAGGGGGTGAAGGTTTGGAAGCCCGGGATTGGTTGGGCCTTTTTTTTCCCAAATGTTCCCTCCTTTCAACTCATGCATTCACTGCTGTGACTAGACAGTTGGGGGGGTTAAACACCTAAAATCTTGCCCCTTCTGATGCTTTACGGCAAAGGGGCATAGCATCCTGGGGGGAATAGAGGCTTGCTCGAAAAAAAGGCCCGGCTTTTTAGAGGACCTGGGCCCTTTTTGCGGCGATAACAAAAAGGGTGTTTTTGCGCCGTGGGGGGCGGGTCACTCCGGACTTCTGCGAAAACCCCCCCACTCCCCTTTTCGAGGCGGGAAAACCCCTACTGACACACCCCATCGTATTCCTCCTGTCCGTGATGAAGCCTCGCAAAAAATTCTGCTGAGAAAACCACTTTTGGATCCGCAATGTTCACACATCATCAACACAGGTGATTCCCGTCCCGCATTTTGCTCAGAGGGTGCGGCTACAAGCAAGAGGACTGCAAGGGTTTTCCCACCGCCCCGGGGTTTTGCGACGACCGGGTTTCCCTTTTCCCCCTTGATGGATCAGTAATGGGCGCAGAGCAACAAAATCATCCTTTGGCCTCTTGAACTTTTGGAAAAGCCTTTGACCGCAACCACATTTTTCACAAAGAGGTCTTCAAAAATTTATTTTTCACGGGGGGTCCGAGGAAATTTGGGCTGCCCTTTACTTCATTTTGGACGGATGCAACGATGCTGATGATGACATTTTTGGCCGTGACTGGGAGAACGAGGGGGTAAGACTCTGGGTGGGTTTTCGTTAACCACTGAAAAACAGTTTTCGAGCTGTTTTATGAGATTCACAGGGGCCGACCACGTATCAGGCCTCGCCGCAACCCAAAGATCCGGGCTTTGGGGTTTTTCACCCACTGGAAGGAGCCCTTTTCCGGACCCCTTTCCTCCATGTCCACACCCTCTTTGCCGCTTTCCACCTGCATTTCGCTCCCTGTTCCCAAAAAATAAAATTTAAAAAAATATGGAAGAGTTTTTGACAGTCCTTTTTAAAAAACGCAAATCACAGCTATTCTTTAAAACCCCCCTAATTTTCCTACAGCCCAAATAGGATTGAAACGAAAAGTTTCTAGCGAATACCCATGAAATGGGGGTCGGTGGAAGAACTTTAAACAAAATAACAGTGTTTTCCTTTCCCAGGGATTTGCAACTGCCAAGACTAAATTCATGTTTTCAACAAAATACATACAAGTCGCTATCTGCCCAAACTGAGATTCCCAAAAAAACTTTCCAAAGTTACACGGTGAGAAATTGCGTTTTTTGCAGCAATGACAAAGAAACATTGCTAGAAAATTTTTTTATCGAATTGCCGTACAAAGTGGCTATTTGAAAAAAACTGGGGGGCCCCGTGCAATAAGTATTTAAAAGTTATGCGATAACAAGGGTGGTTTTTGCACCAATGAAATACACCCAACATTAACTACGAAAATTTATGTATCCAAATTTTTTAAATACAAGGGGCTATTTTAAAAAAAAATGGGGCGAAACCCAAATGCAATACAGCTATTTAAAAGTTTTTTCGGTTTTAAAAAAAGAGGTTTTTTCATCAAAGAAAATCACCTGCAATTCTACCCAATTTTTGTATCCCCCAATATAAATACAAGATGGGGCTTTGAACAAAAATGGGCCTGCGCCAAAATAATAAAAACCAATTAATTTGGGTAGGGTAATAAAAGGTGGGTTTGCACCCATGAAATACAACAGCAAATTTCTAGCAAATTTTTGTACCTAATTAAGTAAAAGGTGGCTCTTTTAACAAAAATGGCCTGCGCCAAAGTGAAAAAAAAACACTTTTAAACGTGTAGGATAAAAAAAGGTGGTTTTTTTCACCATGAATACACCTCAAGATAGAAAATTCTGTATTTTTTGTAAGTACAAGGGGGGCTTTGAACAAAACTGGGTGCCAAAAATAAAAAAAACCAATTAAATTGTTAGGTAATAAAAGGTGGGTTTTGAAAACTATAAAAACAACAGCAATTACTAGCAAATTTTATGTATCCTAAATGTAAGTCAAGGTGGGTCTTTGAACAAAAATTTGGGCTGACAAAATGAAATACAGCATTTTTAAAAGTTGTACGGGTAGAAAAGGGTTTTTGGACCAAAGAAATACACCAGCAGTTTCTAGAAAATTTTGTTTCCTAAAAAATAAAGGTGGTTTTGAACAAAAATGGCTGCGCCAAGTGAAGAAAACCTAATTAAATTGTGTAAGGATAATAAAAGGTGGTTTTTGCCCTAAAAATACACCGCATGACTAGAAAATTCGTTTCTTTTTGTAAGTACAAGGGGGGTCTTTGAACAAAAACGGGGGTGCACAAGGTGAAAAAAAAAACCTACTTAAATCATGTATGGGTAAAAAAAGGTGGTTTTTTTTTCCATGACATACACCTGCATGACAAAAAATTCTGTATCCTATTATAAGTACAAGGTGGGGCTTTGAACAAAACTGGCTGCCAAAAAAAGGGGAAAAAAAAAAAATATTAAATGTGTACGATAAAAAAGGTGGTTTTTGCACCTTGACATACACCCGCAGTTATAGAAAAGTTCTGTATCCAATAAAGAAAGGTGAACAAAACTGGGCTGCACAAAATACAAGGTACTATTTCACCAAAAACTGCGGCTGTACAGTGCTAGGTGCTTCTTTAAAAATCTCAGCCTAACTAACTAAGAACTGAAATTCTCTAATCTACCTATGTTCTAATGTTCACAGCAAAAAGCATAGTTGTCTGTGTGAACAAAGAGAACTGTGTCGCTGAGCTGTATTGAGGAGAAAGCTAACACACGTCCTGCTCTTATGAGACACAGTGACACACTGATGCTGAACAGGAAGGGCTGTTCTATGTAAAACGAGGTCATGTGATTTTTCGAGACAATGACAACCATACACATCACAGTAATGACGTCGCACACCCAGCTCACCCTGCTCTATGCTCTAAGCTGAATTTCTGGCCGCCAAAATGACAGGAAGCGCCGAAAATGGCGTGATAGTAATAGATTATGCGCAGATTCTCACCTAAATTATCGCATGATGGGAAAATTCCGATCAACATAAAAACCGTGCCGATTTCAACTTTGTTGATTATAATCGCTCAACACTAGTTCTAACATTTCAGTTGGCCATTGAGAGGTGAGTTTATTTTATGAGCCTATGGTTGAGTTATGTGGACAGTTTAATCTCCGCTTCTCACCCTGGGAAAAGTGTGAATCGTTCGAAAGTGAATACTGGTGCGGAGACAGTTGGAACCACAGAAGTGATCTGGGGGGTAGACCAGGTACTCCATGAGAAGAAGCTAGCATGTAGTGGAGTGCGGACCATCCGTGGGAATGGGTCAGTACTCTGCCAATTATCTGGAGACCATTAGTGATGAAGTAGTGCCTTATAACCAGGAGATGCTCAGTAAAGATGTTGGGTCTTGTGACAGTCTGTGGGAGAGAAAGTGCGGAAAGGTCCTAGTGTTATGATGGGTACAGTGGCTTGCTTTGATTAGGGAATAGACAAAGGGTGAAGGTAGGGGCAAAACTACCTGGGGAGCAGCCATAGCAATTGCTACAGGGTCCGTCTCCCCCAGGGACACAGCTCCCCCTGCCTCAGAATGTTTGGACCCTCTGGCCCGAGTGTTCAGAGGCAGGACTGCCAGGTCTTAGCAGAGCGCCACTGGTGCTCCACAATGCCAATCAGCCTGCTAGACCTAAGACCTACCTGCCTGTAGATTTCCTACCTAACTCGGACCTATCTACCTACCTGTGGCCTAAATACTGGCTGCCTACTTACCTGGAGCCTACCAACCTACCTACCTAGGGCCTACCACCCTATCTAATGGGGATCTACCTATCAGGTAATTCTGTGAGGTACAGGCTATAGCTGAAGCACAATCTCCAGGGGGTTAGTCCTTTGTTCCTGCCCCCTATAGGAGACTGGGCCTCCAAGCTATGGCATGTTTCCGCTCTGCTACCCCTGGGAAATTTGTACAGAGGTGGAAGACAGGGAGGGAGGTTCTGGAAAAGTGTGGATTCTAAGTTGTTTGTGTTCAAATCTGCAGGGATGAGTGGCGGCCAGGAGAAGTCTTCATGGAGGTCTGGACCAGATGGAGAACAAAAGGGAAAGTCAATGAATCGTCAGAGAAACATCACCTGTGAGTCACAATATGTAACGGCAGTATAATCACTTCTATGTCTGCAAGAGTCTGTGTACACTGGTATCTACCACTATATAGGCACTGTATAGTGGCAATATTGGTTTTTGTATACCGATTTTTATTCAGTAATAGTGTAGGGGTATTATCAGTCACTATGTGGTGGTAATTTGTGGTCATGTATTGGCGGTATAATCAGGTCCTTATGTAGTAGCATTATTGGTAATCTTGGCCTTAGTATAGTGGGATTTGTTTGGTAGCAGTATCTTGGTGATATGTATGGTGAGGTATTTGCTCCTTTTATTATCTAGTAACTGCCTGACTTATTAGGAGGTCCCGGTAAATGCTCATGGTTGGAGGAGGAGAGGAGGTTACCCATCCAAAACTTTGCTACGGGGCCCAGGCTTCTCTAGTTATGCCCCTGGGAGGTGAGTGTGGTTCCTGCCCATGGAAACAGAGGGCAGCGTGAGTTATGTGAGCTGGTTCCCCAAAGTAGGAGTTTTGACCCTGGAGGCAGGGTTGTGCAGGGTGAAAAAGAACTATGGCCTTTATCAAAGGGGGGGGGGGGGAGAGGGCATATGTCGCACAGCGACCTTAGGCGGTCGTATATTTCTGCCACTAGGTGGAGTACAGCAGGTATCCTACCATAGATGTGCCACAGAGGACCTGGTCTCAGTGGGGGAATCCAGAGATTTTGTGTTAGTAGCCGTAGGTTGCTGACACGTGTACCTAGTAGGGCTGGCTTTTTTTGGGACCCGCTATAGTTGTGGGTCTGGGGTGGGGTCCCATGTTCCAGGATAGGGTTTTGCGAGGTCCCTGGAAGCCTATTAAAAGCCTGGTGCTCCAGGTGATCAGGGGGCGTGGTCTGCTAGCTGGAAAGGGAACAGTATTGGAGCCGGAGAGAGGCTCTAGCTCCCAAAGGCTTGAGAGGAGCTGGAACCCAGTAGGACAATAGGTCCAGACCACTGATAGACAGGGTCTATTATTATGTTTCGTCAGTGGCCGGACAGCCAAAGGATTTTTGGTTTGTATTCTATTTGTATTTTCCTGTGCCTGAATAAAGCTAAGTTTCAAAGTGAATCCTGGTAAGTCCCCTCTCTCTACTCTCTCTCTCTCTCTCTCTCTCTCTCTCTCTCTCTCTCTCCTCTCTCTCTCTCTCTCTCTCATATATGTATATATGGAGATATACAGATGGAACAGTATGTTTTTAATTTTACTTTTTAGCACTAAACATAATGAGAACCCTAGATATTTGGACATTACATTAGTCTATAGAGCCAATAAAATAACACAAGTACAATTGATATAAAAGACAAGGGAAATCAATCATATAAGTTTTATATAAAGATAACCGTCCAACATGAAGTTGGAACCCAATCACCAGATGGAACAGTATGTTTTTATGTTGCTTTTTAGCACTAAACATAACGAAAACCCTAAATATTTGGAATCACCAGAATTGCATTGACCTGCAGAATATAGATAACACATCATTTGTACTTAAAGGGGTTGTCTCACTACATTGATTCGTCCTATTTTCCTGGTTTCATTTTAAATTCAGGGGCGTGTTTACTGGCTTCTACTTGGCTGCAGTAAAAGCCAGGTCTGAAGCTATAGCAACCAGTGCGGACAGCCTATCATGAGAGATTGAACAGGTCTGTAGCTTGAGTGACATGAGGAGCTGATGCAGCTCATACAAGAGGGGATATCTAGGAATAGGTAGGACACTGTTAATGGACACATATTGCAAAGCGACTTCTTTTTACAAGCTCTTTAACATAAAAAGCAATTCTTGTAGTGAGACAACCCCTTTAAGAGTGAACTGCATAAAAACAAAACCCCCACAAATATGCTTCAATCTCACATTTCACCCCACTTAGATTTTTTTTTTCTTGTGGGGGGGGGGGCTTGGCCTGGATGGCACTGTAGCTAGACACATCTCCTGTGAGCTCCTCTTAAGCCAGTCCAAATCTGCTCAAATAAGCCCACATACCCAGTCATTTTGGACACCAGTCTGCTCTCTCTGATTCCAGGAAGAAGAACTGAGCAAAAAGAGCCATCTACAATCAAAATGCTCCAGAGATTACCAGAGTTTTGATCAGAGGCCTGCTGCAGCTTACTCAAACTTCCTCCTCTCCCTGCAACTGAACATGCCATGAGTCAGCAGAAGCAACAGCAGATATCAGGGACCCTGCTTTGGGATTGACATTTGCAGTGGCACATACCTTCTCCACGGCTTGGCATCATCGGTAATTATACCAGCGCGCACTACAGTCTGCAATCAGCTCTGCTACATCACCTGGGCAACCTCTGCGCACTATAGCCCAAAACCGGCTCTGCTACATCACCTGAGCAACCTCTGCGCACTACAGCCCAAAACCGGCTCTGCTCCATCACCAGAGCAACCTCTGTGCACTACAGCCCAAAACCGGCTCTGCTACTTCACCTGAGCAACTTCTGCGCACTACAGCCCGTAACCAGCTCTGCTACATCACCTGAGCAACGTCTGCGCATTACAGCCTATAACTGGCTCTGCTACATCACCTGAGCCACCTCTGCGCACTACAGCCCGTAACCAGCTCTACTACATCACCTGAGCATCCTCTGCGCACTACAGCCTATAACCGACTCTGCTTCATCACTTGAGCATTTTTGTAATCACAATTTCTGAGGTAGCGCTGGTCTCTGCGAGAAACGAGTCGTTAGTGATTTTATTTTTTTATGTTTGTATTAGGTTTTACAGCCTTTTCATGAGTTTTTTTACTCCAATTAAATATATTTTACATATATATGTATTAATTCCTTATGCCTCTTGGAGGTTGAAATAGACGAGCGCAGGAGACCATAGTTTTCTTTTAGCTTCTATTGTTCATACCCGCTGCCGCATTCTTTTGTGGCTTTGGAGAGGAGTCTCACGGCTGCCGCTGACGGACCTGATGTGTGTCCTGTATATGCTTATGAGAGTTGTGCCTCTAAATTAGTCGCACAACCGTACCAGTTGAGTTTGCACATATTATTGCACCTTACAAACTACCGACACACGGACATACTTCACCATAAGGAGCGCCCCTCTGTTTTTTCTGTTTCCCTTGCACCTGTGTAACCTCTGCACACTACAGCCCACAACCGGCTCTGCTACATCATCGGAGCAACTTCTGCACACTACAGCCCACAACCGGTCCTGCTACATTACCTGAGTAACCTCTGTGCACTTGAGCCGGCAACCGGCTCTGCTACATCACCTGAGCAATCTCTGCGCACTACAACCCACAACTGGCTCTGCTACATCATCTGAGCAACTTCTGTGCACTACAGCCTACAACCTGCTCTACTACATCAACTGAGCAACTTCTGTGCACTACAGCCCACAACCGGCTCTGCTACATTACATGAGTAACCACTGTGCACTACAGCCCGCAACCGGCTCTGCTACATCACCTGAGCAATCTCTGCGCACTACAGCCCGCAACCGGCTCTGCTGCATCACCTGAGTAACCTCTGCACACTACAGCCCGCAACTGGTTCTGCTACATCACCTGAGCAACCTCCGTGCACTACAGCCCGCGACCGGCTCTGCTACATCATCTGAGCAACCTCTGCGCACTACAGCCCTCAACCAGCTCTGCTACATCACTGGAATAACCTCTGCGCACTACAGCCTAGAACCAGCTCTGCTTGACTGCCTGAGCAATTGTTGTATGCTATAGTTTCTCGTCAGTTTTACGGCATTATCTGAACAACTCCTATTTGCTACAACCTGCCACCGGTTCCTCGGTTTTTCTGCATTACCTGAATAATTCTGGTGCATTACAGCTAGAGATGGGAGAATTGATTCTAACGAAGTGGAATTCGTTTAGAATCTCAGGAAAACTTCGGTTCTGAATGAAGTCGAAGTTTGGGGTACTTTGCGTGAACGAAGTGTGCTTTTGATTGATAAAATGGCTGTGAGCACATGGCGTTACATGGGGCAAAGAACTCTGGGAGGAAGAAGGGCATAGCCTGCATGACATGTGCAGAGATGAAGCCAATCAGAGACCGGCGGGATTCTGTGACGTCACCGCACTATATAAGTCCGGGCGCGACGCTGGGAGCTCATACCGCTCTCACTGTACTGATTAGGGAAGGTTCTGCCGAGGCTGCTTGTAATAGCTCTAACTGAAGAACTGATTTTTATACAGCGATTTTTGGAGGGTGTCTCAGCTTGTCTCAGAGACTGCTTCTCTTAACGTTCTATTTCTGATTTTGTGGGGGTATTAGATTTGAAGTCCAGTGTGTGTCCAGTGCAGCTGCATATACATTTTAATGCTATCTGCTCACAGCACATTGAATATCCAAGGGGGATCTAAGCCTGTTCCTCTTGTATTCATTTAAAGAAACAGCGTTTTTACAATACAAATACCACTTCATTTTTGGCTGCTCAATTCTTTTGCGCAATTTACATCCAGGGGTTAATTAAGCATTGTTCTGCTGCTGTGGTGACTAAAAGAAACCGTCTTTTTCACCGCCAAAAAATAAATTTTTCCTGTAGCATAATTCACAAGCGAAGGTTAATTACAATTTTTTCTCTTGTTGTGTAGCGTAAAAAACACGCCATTGTAACACGCTACAAAGCTAGTAGTTTGTAGTTGCTCAATTGTTTGGCGCAATTTACATCCAGGGGTTAATTAAGCGTTGTTTTGCTGCTGTGGTGACTAAAATAAACTGTTTTTCACCGCCAAAAAATACATTTTTCCTGTAGCATAATTCACAAGCGAAGGTTAATTACAATTTTTTCTCTTGTTGTGTAGCGTAAAAAACACGCCATTGTAACACGCTACAAAGCTAGTAGTTTGTGGTTGCTCAATTGTTTGGCGCAATTTACATCCAGGGGTTAATTAAGCGTTGTTTTGCTGCTGTGTTGACTAAAATAAACCGTCTTTCACCGCCAAAAAATACATTTTTCCTGTAGCATAATTCACAAGAAAAGGGTATTTACAATTTTTTCTCTTGTGTAGCGTAAAAAACACGCCATTGTAACACGCTACAAAGCTAGTAGTTTGTGGTTGCTCAATAGTTTGGCGCAATTTTCATCCAGTGGTTAATTAAGCATTGTTTTGCTGCGTGGTGACTAAAATAAACCGTCTTCTTCACCGCCAAAAAATACATTTTTCCTGTAGCATAATTCACAAACGAAGGTTAATTACAATTTTTTTCTCTTGTTGTGTAGTGTAAAATACACACCATTGTAACACGCTACAAAGCTGGTAGTTTGTGGCTGCTCAATTCTTTTGCGCAATTTACATCCCAGGGTTAAATAATTGTCTGCAGTTGTACTCAGTAAAAGAAACTTTCTTTTTTCACCGCCACAGAAGAAATTCTGTAGCATAATTCATATCCGAAGGTTAATTAAGCCTGTTTGTGCTTTTACATTCAGTAAAATACACAGTTTTTAAACGGCACATACAAGTCAATTTTTCCTGCCCATTTGTGGAGCGCAATTTATATCCAAGGGTTACCCAAGCTTGTTACTGGGTTCATTTGGAGTCAAATACAGGGTGTGTATTTATAATATACAGATATCTTAATCAAACAGTGTATGTACATTTTAGAACAAACAGTATGTCAGACAGAGATGTGGCAGGCTCTTCACCTGCGAGTGGCAGTGGCACAAACATTCCTGGAGCAGGCCCAGGTCGCAGCACAGCAAGGGGACGTCGCAGCAGGGGTCACTCGGTGAGGCCACAACTGCCGCTGTCATCTAGCGGCCGTGTGCTTACTAGCAACCCAAGGGTTGGTCATCCACTTCCTCCCAGATGACATCTGACAACCCCAGCCAAGAGTCGGTGGGAACGTCAAACACAACCCTTAGTTGGCATGGCACGGGAGCGGGTCAGTGGCCCTCACCTGTCCTCAACCTGCCTCTGTCCCATCCGGTTCCCTCAGCCAGAGATCTACTATGTGCTCTGGGCTCAGCGCCACTATATAGCGAGGATGAACAATTTGAGGAGGGCAGTCAGCAGCTACTTGGCAGCGAAGAAATGGGGCCAATATCCCTTGCTTCTTGCAGTAGGTGGCAAGTATAGATGTGGAGAGTGGCATGGGAGGTCATGTTGTGAGGGGTCAGCCTCTGCATACCAAGACCGGTGATGAGGACCGCAGTGACGATGAAACACAAATAGATGATGATGTAGCCGATCGCACTTGGGAGCCGGGTGAAGCAAGGGCTTCTTCATCGTCAGGAGAAGAGGGCTTCAGCTTGCACGTCAGGCAGCGTCGCAGCCAGCAAGTGGGTTGTGTGGCCATGAGTCAGCAGGGTAGCAGCAGTGTGAGGTTGGGAGCCAAGCGGCCACAGGGTAAAAAACCCGCTTCGCAGGTCCAAGAAAGTAGCGGCACAGAGGCTCAGCGAGGCAACGGCGGCAGTAGTCACGCAATGCGGAGCGTTGCCAGTAAATCAGCTACTCGGCGGTGTGGCGGTTCTTTGCTAAGACACCAGAGGAGCCGAATATGGGTATATGTAGAATCTGTAGGCAGAAAGTGAAGCATGGCCAGGGAGCTAACGTTGGCCCCCGTCCCTGCGTCAAACATGCAGCGTCACCATCCGGTGGCTGGGAGAAACGTGGCTCAGATGTGGTGGTCCAGCCTGCCACCGCAGCAACAGCAGCAGCAGCGCCCAGTGGCAGGCATGCCATTGCAGCCAGTCAAGGCTCCACCACCTCTGCAGAAGGGAGCTGTTTCTCTTTGACATCATCTCCCGGTCCAGATGTTCCTTCTCCTCGCTACTCATGGCGCCAGCAGTCGTTCAGCGAGGCGATTGCAAAGAGACAACAGTATGCGTCCAACCAACCTAAGGTGCAGCAGCTGACCGTGCTCCTGTCCAAGTTGTTGGTACTGCAGTCCCTCCCTTTCCAAATGGTGGACTCTGCACCATTCAGAGAACTAACGGCTTGTGCCGAGCCAAGATGGAGAGTTCCAAGCCGTAATTTCTTTTCCAAAAAGGCAGTACCAGCACTTCATAAATAGTTAGAACATAAAGTGCGCCAGTCCTTGAGCTTATCGGTTTGTTCCAAGGTGCACGGCAGGGCGGACGTCTGGAGCTGTAATTACGGTCAGGGCCAGTACATGTCCTTTACGGCCCACTGGGTGAATGTGCTTCCTGCCCAGGCACACCAACAACTTGGACAGCAGACGCCGCTTTCTCCTCCACGTTGTCAAACTGCTGCTGTTGCGCCAATGTCCGCCTCCTTCTCCTCCACCACCACCACCATCTCAGCCTCCACAAGTACTGCTCCATCATACCACATGTGTAGGGCACAGCGGTGTCACGCATTACTACACCTGGCTTGCCTCGGCGAACGACGTCACACAGGGCAGGATCTGCTCCGCGTCATGCAGCAAAAAAATCGATGTGTGGCTTTCTCAGCGCCAACTGCAAATCGGAACCATGGTGACGGACAATGGGAGTAACATGGTGTCCGTGCTGCACCGAGGAGGGATGGTCCATGCGCCCTGCATGGTGCACATGTTCAATCTGGTTGTGAAAAGGTTCCTGAAGTCTTCCACAGATCTTCAGAAAATTCTGAAAATGGCCAGGAAACTGTGCATGCACTTTATCCATTCCTACAAAGCCAGGAACACCCTCCTCAAGTTGCAGCAGCAGAACGGCCTCCCCAACACACTCTGATATGCGATGTTTCCACCCGTTGGAATTCCAGCCTGCACATGTTGGACCGACTGTATGAACAGAGAAAGGCCATTAACGATTTTTTGATGATCCAGGTGGACAGGAGTACTCCCCTGTGTAACTTTGATGTCAGCCAGTGGCAGCTCATGCGTGACACCTGCCGTTTGTTGAGGCCATTTGAGGAGGCGACGTTATTTGTCAGTCGCCAGGACTACGGGATGAATAACGTCATTCCACTGCTTCATGTCCTGGAACAGATGCTGAAAAATCTGTCTGGGCAGGGGACTGGAGACGTGGCGACTACATCTCGCGGCCACATGAGTCCGGTGGGGACTGAAATGGAGGAGGAGGACATTGGAGCAGAAGCATTGTCTGGTGAAATGAGTGGATTTTCTACCCAGGTGACAAGAGAGGAGGAGCAGCTGGAGGAGGTAGATGGAGATGAGGAAGACGAGGCAGATGACCCGCAAGCACCGTGGCAGTATACAGTGGAGATGGAGGCAGGGAGCCCCTCGGAGTCACTTGTGCAGATGGCCCACAGCATGCTGATTTGCCTGGCTAGTGACAGCCGAATAGTCAGCATCCGGCAGAGGGATGACTTCTGGCTCTCCACCCTATTGGACCCTCGCTACCGGTCCAAAATGGGAGCCTTTTTCCCAGCTATTGAGAGGGAGGACAAACTCAAATACTATAGGGAAATCCTCTGTAGTCATCTGGGCGCTGCCTATGTGCGTCATCGTCCCTCCTCTGATAGGTCTGACCGGGGGGGGGTTCCTCAGCGTTCACGTACTACTGCCGCGGCTGCTGGGGGAGGTGGGGGGGTAAAGAGCAGTACCAGCTCCATCAGCAGCAACCTAAGTCTGGAGTCACTGATGAGCAGCTTCCTTTACCCGCCTAGTGAGGAGGGTAGTCGCCAGCAGCAGCAGCAGCAGGACCTGCAGCAGTCCCTGAACCAACAGGTGGTGACCTACTTGGACAGCACTCTGCCACCGCAGTTAGAAGATCCGCTGGACTACTGAGCAGTCAAACTGGATGTGTGGCCACAACTTGCCGAGTTTGCAGTGGAGACGCTGTCCTGCCCGGCCAGTAGTGTGGCATCAGAGCGGGTGTTCAGTGCGGCGGGGGCCATCGTTACCCCAAGGAGAACCCGCTTGTCCACGGGAAATGTGGAACGACTGACCTTTGTCAAGATGATTCAGATGTGGATCGGCCAGGATTTCCACACACCAATGCCTTAGGCATCAGACTACATCATAATGAAAAATTCAAGGATTTGCCAGCAACTCCAAAGATGATGAAAAAACTGGAGGTCTTTATTAACAAGAATAAAAACGTGGTGACAACAATTGGCAGCAGTAATGCTGACGCGTTTCAGGTCATGCTCGACCCTTAATCATAGCATAACTGTCAGAAAACACCAACTTGCTTATATACCAGAGTAAATACAAACATACTACTCACCTGAGAAGGGACAAGGGCGGCACGCACAACTTGGTTATGTACCAAGGGATTCTATAAATGTGGGGGGCATCCATGTAAGACATGTAAGTTTGTAGTGCCCACACAGAATTTTAAGAGTGACACTCAGATTTTTCAAATTAAGCAGTATATTAACTGCAATACAACGGGAGTCATATATATAATAAGATGCAGTGTGTGCAGCCTGAATTACGTTGGGTGTACATCTCGTAAATTTAAGACCCGCATTTTGGAACACCTAAATGGTATTGCAAATCCCTCAACACGTGCTATATCTGGAGCTTCTAGACACTTTATTGAGTGTCATAACTCTGATATACGGGGTTTTCAAACGTTTGCAATCGAAAAAGTTAGTTTAGGAACACGCGGGGGCAACTTTGAATATAAATTAAAAGATCGAGAAGCGTATTGGATTTATGTTTTGAATTCCATCATTCCTTTTGGCCTCAATGCACGCAATGAGGTACTGTTCCACTATTAAGTGTCTTTATTCTAATAGGCAGTTCTGTGTCTGCTTTTGAGTTACTTTTTGTCATTTACATATCTTGTTTCATATAGGATGTAATTATCATTATTTACTATTCACTTAATTTTTGTTTATGGTTCTTGCATGTATTATTTATTTTCTCTCATATATTTGATCAACATCCTGTAGTTTTCTTCTTTTAAATCAGATGATATTATTATGGTTGCATACATTTTTAATGTCTCTTTACACTCACCTGATGGGATGTGGTGGCGCTGGCGGTTCCGTCGTTGCGCGCTGTTCACATTGGTCTCCCATGCACCAGACCTACTTGCTGTTGCCTGGCAGGGGTGGGCGTGACTTCGGGGGCTCCGATGTGAGGTAGCTAACGCCACTCCTTTCAGGCGTGGCCTTTGCCGATTCGAGTTGGAGTCTCTGTATTCCGCCCTTCCTCTGGTGTGGTTCTCACAGCTGATCAGGTGACGTCATTCGTGACGTCTTTGTTATCGCGATCTTTTGTGGGTCTGCTGTTGGGTAGACGTTTGTGCGCATGCGCGCGACTTCGGAGCTTTTGCCCGCGCCCTTGTCCCTTTACAGGTGAGTAGTATGTTTGTATTTACTCAGGTATATAAGTAAGTTGGTGTTTTCTGACAGTTATGCTATGATTAAGGGTCGAGCATGACCTGAAACGCGTCAGCATTACTGCTGCCAATTGTTGTCACCACGTTTTTATTCTTGTTAATAAAGACCTCCAGTTTTTTCATCGTCTTTGGAGTTGCTGGCAAATCCTTGAATTTTTCATTACCATGGAGTTTGGCTTCCAGAAAGCAGCCGTGCAGCCCAACAACTAAGGAGTGGTGAGCTGGCAATCCTTTGTTTGTTTTGCATCAGACTACATCAGCCTTGACGCCTCACCCAAACTGTGAGAAATGAGTCTGGGTTCAAACTACCTGCCTCAGCCACTATTCTGATGCTGCCACCCGCCTGATGCCACACATCTGCTAACAGTTTCTCCATCTGCCTCCCACCATCTTTACCAGGGAATGGTATTGCCACCCACCTCCACACTCTGTCATTTTGCCACTCTATGACCTCATGCTGCTGCTGCTGTTGCTGGTGCCATGACATCCACATTGTGTCATTGTGCCATTCTCTGACCTCATGCTGCTGCTGCTGTTGTTGCTGCTGCGGTCACCTACACACTCTGTCATTTTGCCACTCTATGACCTCATGCTGCTGCTGCTGTTGTTCCTGCCACCGTCACCTCCACACTGTGTCATTGTGCCACTCTCTGACCTCATGCTGCTGCTGCTGTTGTTGCTGCTGCGGTCACCTACACACTGTGTCATTGTGCCACTCTTTGACCTCATGCTGTTGCTCCTGCCGCTGTCACCTCCACTCTCTGTCATTGTGACACTCTGTGGCCTACTCCAGTTTTTGCCACCTCCAGAATGTCATTGTGCCACTGCCTGACCTCATGCTGCTGGTGTCGTGACCTCCACACTGTGTCATTGTGCCACTCTCTGACCTCATGCTGCTGCTGTTGTTGCTGCTGAGGTCACCTACACACTGTGTCATTGTGCCACTCTCTGACCTCATGCTGTTGCTCCTGCCGCAGTCACCTCCACTCTCTGTCATTGTGCCACTCTGTGGCCTACTCCTGTTTTTGCCACCTCCAGAATGTCATTGTGCCACTGCCTGACCTCATGCTGCTGCTGTCGTGACCTCCACACTGTGTCATTGTGCCACTCTCTGACCTCATGCTGCTGCTGCTGCTGTTGTTGCTGCTGCGGTCACCTACACACTGTGTCATTGTGCCACTCTCTGACCTCATGCTGTTGCTCCTGCCGCCGTCACCTCCACTCTCTGTCATTGTGCCACTCTGTGGCCTACTACTGTTTTGCCACCTCCAGAATGTCATTGTGCCACTGCCTGACCTCATGCTGCTGCTGTGGCTGCTGCCGTGCCCTCCACTCCCTTTCATTGTGCCACTCTGTGGCCTACTCCTTTTTTTGCCACCTCCACACTGTGTCATTGTGCCACTGTCTGACCTCATGCTGCTGCTGCTGCTGTTGATGCCGTCAACTCCACACTCTGTCATTGTGCCACTCTGTGGCCTTCTACTGTTTTTCCACCTCCAGAATGTCATTGTGCCACTGTCTGACCTCATGCTGCTGCCGTCACCTCCACTCTCTGTCATTGTGCAACTCTGTGGCCAACTACTGTTTTGCCACCTCCAGAATGTCTTAGTGCCACTGCCTGACCTCATGCTGCTGCTGTGGCTGCTGCCGGGCCCTCCACTCCCTGTTATTGTGCCACTCTGTGGCCTACTCCTGTTTTTGCCACCTCCACACTGTGTCATTGTGCCACTGTCTGACCTCATGCTGCTGCTGCTGTTGTTGCTGCTGCGGTCACCTACACACTGTGTCATTGTGCCACTCTATGACCTCATGCTGCTGCTGCTGTTGTTCCTGCCACCGTCACCTCCACACTGTGTCATTGTGCCACTCTCTGACCTCATGCTGCTGCTGCTGTTGTTCCTGCCACCGTCAACTCCACACTGTGTCATTGTGCCACTCTGTGGCCTACTCCTGTTTTGCACCCCCCAAATGCTTGGCCCATCCTGACCTCATGCTGCTGTGGCTCCCCCCGTCATTTCCCCACACTCTGCACTGATTTTTCCCACGGCTCTCACTTGATTTTTCAGCTGTCGCCTGCCATGACTTTATCAGGCTACATTCCCCTTCAGTTTTTTTGGTCATTTTTCCCCCTTTTAATGCCAGGGAATTTTATGGAAGCGATTTCTAAAGCGTGGAGTCATGTGCGGCTACTAAAACACAACTTTGTAATGAAGCCCAAAACCCAAGCTCCCTCTAAAATTTTTAAGAGGGCACAGCGTTCAAAAGCACCCTGCAGGCCGGTGAAGCCTGGAAAACGTTTTTTAACGTGATTCCCCCCAAAATTTTCGCCCACCAATACAGTTTGTCCCCCTCTTAACTTTTTCATACACATTAAAACCACTTTTGAACACTAAGTCGGACACCAAACTTTTCAGTCCTACTGCATTGTTTGGCCAACTCTCGCGTTTTTTTTGCCTGTCACGGTTTCACCAGGGGGGCATCCCCAAAAAAAAACCCAAAGAGAAAGCCTTTAAACCCCAAATTTTTTTCACACACATTTTTCTAGAAGGGGCTTCCACTAAAAAAGCTTGTAAAAACCCCACCCTTCTGCTTGCTCACCAGGGCCGAAACGGTGGACCTTATCGTACACATGCATTTGATTAAAACATGATGCTGAGCTTAAACAGGGACTTTCGGGTGCTTTAGCCACAAGAACTAGCGAAAATTGAAGTTTTAATTTTTGCGAATTTGCCACTTGCACAACAGCTTAAATTGATGCCAATAGTGCTTTGAAAAGGTAGTTAACGTCTTCCAAAAAACTTTGATCAAAAGACAGATCTCACGAAAAAAACTCAAAATCCGGGGAAACCTCTGAAGCCGTCACGCGTGATCGCTTAACATATTTAAACAGATCTCAGGCTCTGACATTTCCCCCACAGCTCCAAGCAAATCTTATCATTGAAAAAAATTCATAGAATTCCAAACCCCGAGGATCTGCCACGCAATCCGAAGATACGTATTCACTTCAAATAAAAGGAGGGAAATTTTTTTTCGGCTCTACCCCAAAGCAGATTCTTGCCAGAACGTTTTCACCATAACAATTTCCCGACCCTTTGGGCTTTTATGATTTAGGCGTAAAGAATTTCCCAAAAATAAACAAAGCTCCCCCGACAACGAAATACAAAAATGGGGGTTTTCCTGTCAAATCATATTCCAAGAAGTACCCCGTTTCTCGCAATTCGCCAGAAGAAACCGACCCCTCATAAGAAAAAGGGGTTCTAGCAACCCCCCAACAGTCCGGCTCCTAAGAAACCAACACGACCAGAATTTCAACGGCTTTTGGGGGGCAGACAAGACAACCCAAACTCTATCGAAAACGCAGTCTGACCCCCTACTGTATCCATTATATGTCTAAGTATAAACTAAGACTGGGGGTTGATGCTTATTTTCCCTTTTCCCTTCTCTCCCCTGTTTTTTTTTTTACGGTTCCAAGGCAGGACTTCAACCCTTTGTTCCCATTGAGGAAAAATTCTCGTTCTTGAAATGTTTTTTTTAAATGCTTTCCAAAATTTGTTATATTTTAAAAGTATTTCTTCATGGTTTAATACTCTTAAAATGCTATTTTGCATTGGGTTTTTTAATCTTACAAAAGTTTCTTTATATCATAATCTCCCCAAAACTTTAAACCCGTTGTTCCTCATGTCTCTAAAATTTTGGACCTATAAGTTAAAGGGTTTTTAAATTCAAAACCCTTTTAAGGTTCTGCTGTTGTGGGGGGTACGAGATCATATCGGACAAATCCTTCCCACTAAACGTATTCCCCAAGTCCCCTTAAAAAAATGACCTCATCTGTACCTAAAAACAACAATCTGCTAAGAGAAATTGACTTTACCACAAGCAATAGACCCCTAAACTTTTTTTGCCAAAGAAAAAAGTCTATAACCCAAATCTAGGAAATCTCATTTAATTCTCCTTTTAGCTAAAATCATTAACCCCCCTTACATTGCAAACAGTTTTCCTCCTATATCGGCCATAAAAATTCAATCATCAAAAAATCCCCCCGCCCCACGGACTTTGACATTTTTAAAAACTTTTTTTCCTCCCTATCCTTGCCCAATTTATCATCATCTCAAGTGAAATGTAAAATTCCCCCATTTACTAATTGGATTTGAGCAAGCCGTTCGTCAAGTAAAAATAAACAATTTCCGGGGGCCTGCGGGGATTTCAAACGATATTACCAACTTTTTTTAGATTTTCCCCCCCATCTAACCAATCTATGTAATGGATTTCTATGACCATAAAACCCGCCAAAGAAACTACTACAAGCCGTTATTACCACAATTCCGAAACCCGGCAAACCAAACGTATAATACAGCTAATTTTAGACCTATCTCGTATAAGCATGGACTTTAAAAGAGTTATGCTAAAATACTAGCTTCCCAAATTAACATTGTCCTACCAACTCTATTTCAAAGAGATCAAACGGGTTTTGTTCGGGGTAGACAGGCCAGAGATGCGTCGCTTGCTTGATTTAGTGCAAATCACTGACTTGTCAAAATATGGATGTCGCCTTTCTATCATGGATGCTGAGAAGGAAATTTGATAGAGTTTAAGGCAGTATATTAAACTAGTCCTGAATAAATTTGGATTTACAGGATTTATTTTTGATGCTATTATGTCTTTATACACTAATCCATCAGCGTGTGTTCTTAGCTCTGGCTTCATCTCCTCCTCTTGACCTATCTAATGGTACTAGACAGGGCTGTCCGCTCTCTCTCTTAATATAGTTATGTGAATTAAACCTTGGCCGAACATATAAGAAAAATCCTCAGATCCTCTGGGTTATAAGTAAACAAGACCAATCACAAAATAAGTCTCTATGCAGATGATGTAATGTTAATTGTTTCGAATACAGGCACATCCACCCCAAACCAATCCTAGAAAACACTTGCAATTTTTTCAAAAGTTTCTTATTAAAAACTGAATACCTCCAAGTCCTAAAATTTTCTCCCTATAAATAATCAGACATCTCAAATTTCTCTTTTGAAGTCCTTGATTTTAAAGTGGAAGAAACTGCATTTGATTACCTAGGTATTAAGTCACTCCATCCCCTTCTCTTACACTAGACCTTAATTATAAATCCTCCTGACAGATTTAGAAGTGGAGATCAAAAGCTGACCACCCTTAATCTTTCCTGGATCGCTAAAATTAATGCCTTCAAAAAGTCTCTGCTTCCGAAATGTATATGTATATATATATATATATATATATAATATATAAAATATATATATTATATATATATATATGTAGAGCAATTCCTTATATTATACCCAAAGCGATCAACCTTAGATTTTCTTTGGAACCCTGGCCTTACTCTTTGGTACCACATTGAATCTCACTGATTCACTCCATATCCATTACTACATCACCTTAAAGCTTTGCTCTTTGGTGTTCCCTTACCAACTTCCCCACTTAGACCATAACTCAAACATATCTGATATTGATTTATGTATGTCATACCTAACTCTTGGATACATTTAGCTAGGAAAGATATTCCCTTAGATCTTTTGCGCTGCTGGTCTGACTCTTTTCCACTTTGCTTGTGGCAGGAGCGAGGTATTCAAACAGTAGATCAGCTTTACCAAGGAATCTATTACCGTTTACAACTATTTCCACCTCCTTTTCTCTCCCCTGCTCAATCTTCTTTCAATTTCTGCAGATTCAACATATCCTCCAGTCTATTGACTGGCCGAACCCTCCCCCCAGCTATTCCGATTTCATAATTTTCTTGCACAGAAAAAAGGCTTTGAAAAAGGCCTTTCTTTGATATATCAAGTATTACTGGCCAAAGACCTAGACTCTAAATCTCAATGGATCAAAGCACAAAATATTTTATCCTCCCTGTCTAAATGCGTAAACCATAAAGAGACCATGTTTAAAATACATTTACGAAGGTACCTCCCCCCTTCGAGACTGGCCAAATGTTTTCCACCTCCTTGGATCTCTGCTGGCCAGCACGGTACCTTGTTACATGTTTGGTGGGGCTGCCCATGTATTCAAAAATTCTGGAAGTCGGTTTCCTCCTGCTTTTAGATGAT
>JAODAL010025450.1:0-58616 GCA_025379985.1 Phyllomedusa bahiana | reverse complement strand
AACACCTTAGCACAACAGGCTGAACTTGAGGAAGTTCGTTTTTTTGGGCCCTTACAAAATATGAAAATATGATGATTGGGGGCGGCCCCAGTTTTTTTGGTGTACTTTGAGGCCAAAGAATGTATGAACAGGCACACTCCACAATTTGTAATGCGCCAAAGACACTTTTTTGTGTGCCAAAGTTTTGTGGCATTCTGGGAGTGTGTCGCAAAACGTTCTTAGAAGTAGACATTTATGAGTCTTTGATGCCAAATATAGGCGCGGGACATTTAGAACAGCCAGACTAAGTTAAAGATGGTCTGCCTGAGCCAGACTTGTCTTATTGGCACTACACTGCACCTGTATATACTGTATGATCTGCAGAAGAACAGGTTCATACATTCTGGCACATTCTAAACTGCCTTAAAGCTATTTAGAACTTGCCTATCAGCACCGATGGTCATACATGTCACCCTTAGTGTGGAAGTAGTGGTTAAGTGCTAGTACTTTTGTACTAGATCTTAAATGGAGCCCTGTAGTCTGGGTGATTGCAGACTACAGGATGCCAGGGATCATTTAATTCTTGTTCATGTTAGGACTGTTGACCTGCAGACCTGAGGTCAGCACCCTGCTGCTATTCCGAGACCATGGATTCCTGCAAGAGCAAATGGACTTTTATGGAAGGGATTGCTGCCTAGTTGATTCTGGAGGCTCCCATGGAATAGGTACACAAGGGATGTACATATGAGGAATTGCATAGTGAGTCCCGTGTAGGCCTGCCACTTAGATGATGCCCAGTATTTGCCTCTGACCTGTCTCATCTAACCTTAGTCCAGTTTTCCTGGGGTAACTCTGTTAACTCCTTAAAGTCAAAGCTAGAATATAGGAACTAGGATGTCAGTTTTCCTGGGGTGCTAGCTGCAACATGTTAAGAAAGGACTCTTCTGTCTGTGAACCTGCATCTACATCATAGTCACCTCCCAACACCATCTTACACAGCAGGAGGGACAACAACCACCACCATAGAGTGTGCCCCAGGGGTTAATAACATCTACATCAAGCTGCAAGTACTCCCCATTACTGTAACAAATGCCAGAACAGGCATGAGAGGTTTGGTGAGTGCTGACACCATGAGTAGTGCTACAACTATGACTCCCATCCTCTCCTCTTCCTGCAGGTTGGCCGTTCATTACATTAGTCTATTTAAAACACAGCTTTTGTCAATTTCTGTGAACAATCTGTGATGTTCCTCCTTCCCTAGTGATTTCATACACATCTGATTCTGAGTACAGAATAGCTGTAAAGGTTTATGATTCTACTTCCCACCTAGTATCTAATTTTCCTTTCTAAGTCAAACTCTGTCACATTTTTGTAATGGTTATGCACTAGCATGTTGATTGTAGTCCTCTTGTTGTCTTTGATTAACAGCTTTCATGCGGAGTTCCACGATTTTTCTGGCATCAGCCATGCATCTTTGTTGTTCTTGTATCTTGAGGTAAGGGATTGAGTCTGGCACTTGCAAGCCCAGAGCTAAATCTGAGGGGAGTTGGCTTTGTTGACCTAGCATAAGTTAGAATCCGAGCCCATACAGGCACTGGAATATGACTCACCAATAGATTATAGAGCAGCAGATGGCAAGAAAGATGATGGCAGAGACATGGATCGAGATGACACTATGAATGACTTAGATCCTTAAGTGGGACACGATGGACAATAACTTACCATAACTCTTCCTGAAACTTTCTCTAGACATATCCCTAACACTAGATACCAATGAGCCTCAACGGTTCCTAAAACAGACCCCAACCTGACCCTGACACAAGCGGCTTTAGGACTTAGAGACTCCTTAACACAGTAGATACAACTCACAAAACTCGCAGGCAAAACCACGTAGTGCATAACTAGGTCAGACTAGATATAGAAGAAAAAAATCAAGGACTCTAGATAAATGGATGCAGACACTTACTAGATTACTAGACAATCTCTCGGGACACAACAATAAAAACCACACTAAGCTACCAAACCAAGAGAGCTTTATTAAGGGGCTAGCAATTACCACTCCTCCCTAAATTAGCTCAAGCTGCGCTGCATGGTCATATGTTTGAGGTGGTTGTTCAGCAACTGCCTCACATATGATTCAATAGGAGAGAGAAGATGAAATTGCAGGAATATTCCTGACATTCATAGCAGAACCCTAATAATCAGTTATAGGCAGCAGACAGGAGGGTTTTGAAGTACATGCTACAGCACCACATGAGAAATATTGTATCACATTCCTTTTTGTAAAAAGTTTACCTTAACATCGGTTCAGATCAGCTGTAATCTATTGGAAAACTCGAAAGCCACAGCAGGGAAATGAAGAAGTACAAAGCATTGAGCAGTCTGTATAATGCATGGGCATACCAGATCCTTCAGAGACATGGTCTTTGTAGTAGCTTCCTATTGCATTTATTTGATGGAGACTATGAATGAGAGACCTTCTCTTATAGAGTTCAAAGTGATGTGGCAGCTTTTTTAAATCCAAGAATGAGCTGCAGCTGAATCTGCTGGATTTTAGGAAAAGTGTTTCCACTTAATCGAAAACAGGCAAGCCAGTGGATTTGAGCAGGCTGCCACTCAGACTATGTGGATCTATCCTTCCTATAGCACAGTTTGATATACATAGTATCTGATGGCTTGAAGATTTGATCAATTTTAACCCCTTTCCGACAATCCAGGACTGGTTCCTGTAAATTGATGTATATACAGTTGAGACCAGCAGTTTACACACACTAGATAAAAAGACACATATGCATGTTTTTCTCACTATCTGACATGAAATCAGAATAAACCTTTAGGTCAATTATGATTACCAAAATTATGTATATTTGCCAAATGCCAGAATAATGAGAGAGAGAGTTTTTTTAAGGCATTTTTATTACTTTCTGCAAAGTCAGAAGTTTACATACACTAGGATTACTATGCCTTTAAACAATTTGGGACAGCCCTTATGATGATGTCATGTCTTTGGAAGCTTCTGATAGGTTTATTGACAACATCTGAGTTAATTAAAGACACACCTGTAGATGTATTTTTGTATGCACACCAGAAACACACTGCTTCTGTGTGTAACATCATGGGAAAGTCTAAAGAAATCAGCCAAGATATCAGGAAAAGAACAGTGGACTTGCCCAAGTCTGGCTCATCCTTGGATGCAATTTCCAGATACCTAAAGTTTTCTTGTTCATCTGTACAAACAATTATACGCAAGTTACAAAAAAGGGGAAAATGTCCACCCCATTCATACCGCCAGTAAAGGGAGACAGGTTCTGTGTCTCAGAGATGAGAGTACTTTTGTCCTTCATGTGCATATCAACCGACGACCAAAAGCAAAAGACCTTGTGAAGATGCTGGTAATATTGTGTCATTATCCAAACTAAAACGAGTACTGTATCAACATGTGGCTAAAAGGTCAGGCAGAAGCTATTACGCAAAAAAAAACCATAAAACCCTGATTAATGTTTGCAAATGCACACAGGAACAATACCTACATTTTTGGAGACATGTTCTGTGGTCTGACGAAACTAAAATTGGGCTGTTTGGCGATAATGACCATCGTTACATTTGGAGGAAAAAGGGAGAAGCTTGGAAGCCTAAGAACACCATCCCAACTGTGAAACACGGCGGTGGCAGCATCATGTTGTGGGGTTGTTTTGCTGCAGGAGGGACTGGTGCACTTCATAAAGTAGATGGCATCATGTGGAAATAAGATTATGTGGCAATATTGAAGCAACATCTCAAGACATCAGCTAGGAAGTTAAGGCTTGGGCAGAAATGGGTCTTCCAAATGGACAATAACCCGAAGCATAATGCCAAACTGGCTACGAAGTGGCTTTAGGGTAACCAAGTCAATGTTTTTGAGTGGCCATCACAAAGCCCTGATCTCAATCCTATTGAAAATTTATGGGCAAAGCTGAAAATGCAGGTGTGAGCAAGGCAACTACACACATGGCTCAATTACACCAGTTCTGTCAGGAGGACTAGGCCAAAATTCCTACTAACTATTGTGAGAAGCTTGTGGAAGGATATCAAAAATGTTTGATCCAAGTCACACAATTTAAGGGCAATGCTACCAAATTCTAATGAAATGTATGTAAACTTTTGACTGTGCAGAAAGTAATAAAAATGCCTAAAAAAGTCTCTCATTATTCTGACATTTGGCAAATATAAATAATTTTGGTTCCTAATTGACCTAAAATGGGTAAGGTTTATTCTGATTTCATGTCAGATAGTGCGAAAAACCTGCAGATGTGTTTTTTTATAAAGTGTATATAAACTTCTGGTTTCGACTGTATACGGTACAACATTTGTGTGGGTTCAAGAGCTGTATTTTACAGTTGAAGACCTGCACTAGCGGCTGGGACCGGAGTTTACTCCAATTCTGTCTGTTTAACCCCTTTGATGCTGCGAACACATCCTGAGGGGTTGACAGGGTGGGGTAGGCAAGCCTATCAAAGGCTTCCGGGTTGTATGTGGAGTTACTTCACTCAGCCTTGCATGATGATTAACAGGTAATACATTGCAGTACAGTCCAAGCAGTTGCTGAGTCTTGTCCTCTATGGGAAAAAGTTAAAGTGGAACAAATAAGAAAACAAATAAAGAAAGAAGAAAATAAAGTACACATATTTGGTATCGCCACTGGTGTAACAACCTGAGTTACAAAACTGTCATGTTACTTAACCTGCACAATAAACAATGTGGATTAAGAAAAAATTGCACAAAAATTGAATAAAAAGCAATCAAGTGGTACCAAAGTGGCACCCATAAAAACATTGGTTCATCCTTTCAAAAAAGCCCTTACACAACTCCTTAAATATAAAAAAAAAAGTGTTGTCAGAATAGACAGCTGGTGAAATAAGTATTGAACACGTCACCAATGTTCTAAGTAAATATATTTTGAAAGGTACTATTGACATGAAATTCTCTCTAGATGTCAATCCACACAGGCAAATAAATCAAATCATAGGTGTCCATAAATTATGTTATGTGTAACAATGAGAAATTAGCAATGACACTGCTTTATTTTCTCTCTCTGAAACCAGTTTTCCTTGGATATGTGTTTGGGATCATTGTCTTGCTGAAATGTCCACCCTTTTTTCATCTTCATCATCCTGGTAGATGTTCCTGCCTCCACACTTAATTGTTAATATGGTATTTGTTGGGTGATATGCGCTGCCTTTTGGCATCCAAACATGGTGTATATTATGGCACCCAAGGAGTAAAATTTTGCTTTAATCTGTTCACTATATATTCTCCAGTATTTCCTAGGCTTGTCTAAATGTTGTTGAGCAAACGTTAAATGCTCTTGAACAGGGATCTTCAAACTGCAGCCCTCCAGCTGTTGGGAAACTACAACTCTCATCATGACCACTATTATAGATTATAGAAATGCATGATGGGAGTTGTAGATTCCCAACAGCTGGAGGGCCGCAGTTTAAAGAACCCTGCTCTTGAACATGGTTTTCATTCAGCCATGGAGTCTTGCGTGGTGAACATGCATACAGGCCATGGAGGTTCAGTGCATAACTTAATGTTTTCTTGGAAGCAATTGTATCCGCTGATTCCAGGTCTTTATGTAGCTCTCTAAAGGGGTTCTTGGCTCTTGAACAACTCTTCTGAAAATTCTTTTCACTCCTCGGTCTGAAATCTTGTGGGGAGCACCTGGTGGTGGCAGGTTTATGGAGAAATTATGTTCTTTCTATTTGCAGATTATGGCCACAACAGGGACCTTCTGTAGTTTAGAAATGTTTGTGTAACCAATGCCATCAGTATGTTTTGCAAAAATAAGGTGGAAAAGGTCTTGAGACAACTCACTGCTTTTACCCATCATGAGATATTTTGTGCATGTCACCTAGGTAATAAGACAGCTTTTTATATGCCTTCAGTTGAACCAGCTGATATTATTTTACATTAAGTTGCAGGATTGCTTTCTAATTACTGATAGATTTCAGCTGGTTTAATTACTTTCCATGGCTTTTTACACCTCTCTTTCTTCATATGTCCAATACTCTTTCCCTATGTCTTTTCTCATTATTATACATAACTTAATTTTTTTGGACACCTGTGGTTTGATTTCTTTGCATGTGTGGATTGGATGAGCTGTTATTGACATCTGATGAGGATTTCATGTCAATAGCACCTTCAGAAATATATTTTCTAAATAAATTGGTGACGTGTTAAATACTTATTTCACCCTCTGTAGTAATGCATAAACATTATTATTTTTTTTATTTTTTTTTTATATTGTGTTAAAGTGCTACAACATAAAAAAAAACCATTTATTGGATATTGCTATAATTGTATTGTCCCAGAGTAAAACTCACACATCACTTATAATGTATGGCAACTGCTGTAAAAAGATAAAAATAAAAAATACTACCAAGATTTCTGCCTCTCAAAACAGGTAAAAAAGATTATTAAAAAGTCATGTGCCCCCAAAATAGTACCAATGAAAATGTCAACACATCCCATAAAAAGCAAACCCTGATATACTTTCATATATAGAAAAATAAAAAAATATATGTTTCTCAGACTATGGTGATACATTTCTTTTTTTTTTTTTTTTTAAGTATTTTTATTGTGTTAAAGCAGTAAAACATAAAAAATAACTTTGGTATCACTGTAATTGTAATCACCCACTGAGTAAAGTTAACATGTCATATATAAAATAAAAAGCGATCACAAAGTCATGGTATCAATGAAAACGCCAATGCATCCCACAAAAAACAAGCACTTATACAACTTCAGATGCAGAAAAACAAAATAAAATCGAACACAATTTTTTCCAAAAGCATTTCTATTGTGCAAGAGTAGTAAAACATAAAAAACTGTGTACTGTTAATTTAGTAGTGCATTAATTGCAGTAAAGATAACATTTAATTCTTACCACATGGCGACCGAGCTAAAAATTATCCTCCCTCCTCCTTCCCCCCCCCAAAAAAAAAATAGCAGAATTACTGTTTTGTTCTTGTTTGTTTTTTACAGCCCGATGCTAAAAAAAAAACTGTGAAACACCTGTGGGCCCCTGCACTGAGCAATGGGCTTTTGATCAAAAGGGGGTATTTCAGAAAAACCACTGTACAATATCAGGTTTTCCCACTTTATCATTGCTTTCAAAGAATTAACAAAGTTTTAAAGGAACGGTGGCTCTGGTGGAGGGGAAAACCCTACAACTTACATATAAAAATAGTTCCACGGGGCTTAGGAAAACCTCACTCCTTCAAGCCGTAATAAGTATCGGTTCTTAAAAAAATGGGAGAAAGAGGTAACTACCTTTTTCTCTTAAGCTATTGGCGCTTTACTAGAGGAAGAAAAAAAGACTTTGGAATCACTAAACTCCAAACTTAAAGAACAGATTGAACAAATTCAGAAATTTGAAGGTGAACCTAAATTTGTGCAAAAAGAAAAACAGTTACAAGTGCAGATAGAACGCTTTCAATACCCCCCTAAAGGATAAAAAACACGTCATTTAAATTTGTGATCGGGGCTGATTTTCTTTAAAAACAGGGTTTAAAACCTGTTTAACTAAGAGAAATCAAAAGAGGAATAGAAAGGTATTTCATAAAACCGAGCCCGGACCTTTGGACTCTGAAAAAAGAAACGAATCCCACACATTCCAGATCTCAGGGACGCTCTCGTGGCCCTAGAGGCAGAAGGGGGAAGGAAACAACGGGGAAATTTCGGTTTTTTTAGACGCACACAACCCTATCAACTGAGGGAACGGTTTAAATACCGTCTATGAGTTGACTAGTGAACAAGTCATTGTCAGTGTTCAGACAAAGGTAGTTTGAAACTCAATTCATTAAAATCTGGGTCAAAACCTCACCACAAGAAATAAAACCCCTTTGCCAAAGGTTTATTTTTTGTTCCCACTACGGGTTTTGTCCTTTAGATGGTTTAAAGACCTTCATCTACTGCAGGGAAAACTCATTGGGAAAAAAATATTTTTATTAACAAAAGAAAGAAAGTGCAGCTCTTGGCATTTCTCCTGATATGCTAGAGGATGTCAGATTATTATTTGGCTTGTCTGAAGTTCAACAGAACGATTTAGGCAAGGGGCCGTTCACAGATCTCAAGAACAGAAGTACAAAAATGCTACCGGTTAGTGATGTATCCTGTGTCGATGTATTTCTTGAATGAGTACTAAAAGATCTAATTAAAATTAAAACCACATCTAAGGCCAATATCTCCAAACCAGAACATCGGGCTTTGGTGAACCTTAGGAAAAGACATGATCTGTGTATAAAACCGTCGGACAAGGGTGGGAACATTGTCATCCTAAATCATAATAAATTCGTGAGTGCTATGCTTTTCTTGTCCGATAAATCTCATACCAAACTAACTTTTGTAAAACAAATTGAAAAACATGGTATGTTTTCTGTATGTAAGTTCCTACGGGGGGCTCCCTTTTTGCCTTCCCCTAAGGTACACAAGAGGATTTTCCCTTAAAGGGACCCCCCCATATCTGGGAAAAAAAATCCCCCTGTGTCAAAATTGTGGGACGTATTTTGATCACATCCTAGCACCGTTTGTAGAATCCTTGTCCTCCTACATCAGAGACACTACAGACCTACTCAACGTTAGATGGTTTACCTTAGATCCTGAGACTTCATTGGTTAGATCGACGTAAAATATTTTTACACGTCTATCCCCCCCACCTCCCCCTTTGAGGCAGTTAAAGTTTCTTGTCCTAAAAGGGGTAGCAATTAAGTTGCAAAAATTCCTTTTTGTCATCAATTGTGGAGTTTGTTCTGACTAAAAATTTTTTTTGTTTGACGGTGGGTTTTCCCACCAGAGGAGGGACCCCCAGGGGCAGTGTTTGCCCCGGCTACGAAAAACTATTCTGGCTGGTGGGAGGCGTCCCCGTTTTGGCGATAACCCCTCCACCTTTTTGATGGGTTTTGGTTTGGCTTAGATTTATTGCGAATCCTTATCAATGGAATGCAAAAGGGGCGTTTTGTCACCATGATACAACTTTTAATATAATTCATTTAAATTTTTTAAGATTTCCTTTAAATTTGGGAGTGCACCTTACCCTTTTTGGTTTGTAATGATTTCAAAAAAAAAAAAAACTGGAGAGTTGGTGACGGTTTTTTATGAACCCTAAAGCCCCCAACTCTTTGTTGCGATGGGAGAGAAAATCCCAAATCCCCTTTAAAAAGGGGGATACCAAAAGGACATTCCCACGTTGAGACGCAATGTTCGCTTTTGGTGATTTCAAAAGAGAGGCAGGTATTCTGAGACAGGATTCTTTGGGGAAAGGCTTTTCCTGATTCATTCTGAGACAAGCATACAAAAAGCACTTTCAAGTGAAAGGACTGAATCCCAAGTGGGGAATTCCCGAAGGATTCTGCTGAATTGTCTACGCCCTAAAAAGGCATTTTGCAAAAACAGCTCAAACTACGGAGCTCTTAATCACATTGGCTGTCCTTATGATGGATCCGGATTAAGGGAAAATAGGACCTAACCCCCCGGTCACTTAGACGCGGGAAAAAAACTCGCGTCTCTAGTCGGAGTCACTTGCTCCCCCAAAAAAGGAGACCTGGTTCGAAGGGCCCAATGGCTTTTCCGTTGTGGAGAATGTTCTTTTTTTCCATTATGATTCAGACTTGACTTTTTCGGCAAAAAAATAAAAAAAAATTTTTTATATCAATTTCTTTTTCAATTGTAAAAAGACCTATCATTTAATGATAAAGTGCAAATTTGGGCCAAAATTTTTTAAAAGGAAGACCCCCGGCAGCTCCACGTCGAATAGGTTTAACATTGGGGACATCCGCCGCGAGGGCACTTTGTGTCGCCCCCATGTAAGAATGGAGCATGATGGTGATGTAAACTGTCTACGCTGGTGCGGAATTGATCGCATCCCCTTTTCCGTTAGACGTGGCAACATTGATCGTGCTACTCCGGGGAGCTTTGGGTTTTCATTTAAAAAAAAAAATTTTCCTTTGGTTTGAATGAAAAACCTTTGACTTCAGTGTTTTTTGTAATATGCTTCATAAAAACATGTAAATCTTTTTTTTTTTTTTTTTTTTTTTTTTTTTTTTTTTTTTTTTTTTTTTTTTTTCAACAAACTTTTTAAAGTTTTTATTTTTTTCCTTTTCCCTCTATGAAACTCTGTTAGGTAAAACATTTTACCTCCACTAGCCAAAAAACTGATATTCACTGGATGCTGAGGTTTTTATCAAACCCCAGTTTGTCCCCAGGCCGACACATCTTATTGCGTTATGTATGTGTCTCTCCTGCGCCGCCCCTTGTATGGACACTCGAGTCCTGCCGTCTCACGGACGAGTTCGTGACGCACTAGGCGCCACAGTGGGCTTCTTAAGGTTTTTAGACCCCGCTCTCTCGGGTTATAAAACCCCGCCATGCTGGGGCACCCGCACGGGGAGGGGAGTGCGCTTCTGGCACCTTAGATTGGGAAGTTAGCACTTTGGGTTTTTCATTTGGATGTTTTGGTTTGTGTTTTTACTTTGTTCTTTTCCCTTTTTAAATTGGACTTTATGTTTGCATTTTGATGCCTGTACCTTTCCTCTTTCCATGCGTTGCTCCCACTGAGCACACATTTTGACTATCTGGGGTAACTGTGAGTATAACTCCGTGCTGAGGCGATGTTTTTGTCTCTTTTGTCATCTTTTTTTTATTTGGGGCTCAATGATATTTAAAATCATACCTCTTTTCCTGTTGGTCTAAGTTATGTTTATCATCCCCTGATGCGTTTTGGAGAATCGAAACATGTTGGGAAAGGGCCTATAGGTTTTTTGGGGTTAGTGTTTGCGGGGCGGCTCCCGCCCGGACCGCCCTTATTTGGGGGACTTTCCTTTTTGGTTGCTAGGCAGGGCTCTATAGTTCTGCCAAATTTGTGTTTAAAGGGATAAAGTAAATTTTATGTCCTGTTTTTCCCATTTTTTGGGGCCTCCATTTTTTTAGCATTGAGATTTTATTAGAGGGCGTTATTGTAGTTTTTTATACTTACTTATTAACCCCTTAACGACCGCGCACCGTCTTTTGACGGCGGCCGGTGCGGGTCGTTCGTCTGCAGGAGTCTTTTTTAGTGTGCAGCATCGGGTTTTCGGCGCCCGGTGCCGCAGCTGCGTGGGATGGGGCTGAACTACAAGCCCCGATCCCCCGAGCATGTCCCGCAGGCATCGGGGAGGGAGGAAACCTCCCCAAACCCCCATGTTTACCCTTTTATTGCGGCGGGTGCGGGTACCGCAGGCAATCAAAAGGGGTCCCTGCTCTGCGGGGGATCGGAACACCCGGTGACCCGACAAGCCGGGGGGGAAGGCTGCACAGTCAGCTTGGGGACCTAGGTGGCCCAGAGTTGTCTGTGATGAAGCCAGTGTTGGAGCACTGTTGCTGCCATCATGCCCGTGTCAACTGACACAGATTGCATGATTGTATATGAAAATGTAATACATTATAAGTGTAAAAAAAAAATAAAAAAAAATGTTAAACAGTTCTCCCTTCATGGAAGTAAAAAAAAAAGTACAAAAAAAACATAAAAAGTAAATAAAAAAAATAAATAATAAAATAAAAATAAATATTTAATAAAAAAAAATTGTACATAAATTACACGCACAAAAAAACCTACACATATTTGGTATCCCAACGACCGTAATAACCTGTAGAATTAATCTAACAAGTTATTAAGTGTGAAATGTTAATGGTGTAAAAAAAAAAATGAAAAAAACAAAAAACATTTTTGGAAAAAAAAAAAAAATACTGCAATTGTTTATGTGTACTTAAACTATTCCCTTATAAAGTACAACTTGTCTTGCATAAAACGAGGCCTCATCCACCTGCGTCATTGAAAAAATAAAAAAGTTACAACTGTTGAAATGCAAGGAGGCCAAAAATAAAAAAATGTTCTGGTCATTAACTACTTTTCAGGCGTTCGGCTTAAGGGGTTAAAAGCTAAGTTTTATAGCCTTGTTTCCTCCATATGGTTTGTATATGTAATTGGCTTTGAGGTAATTAATAGTATTCACATTTCTTGTGACTATCCTAGTTTTTTCCAAAATATACAATACATCCCTATATAAGTTTCTTGAGAGGTGTTGTTTTTAGATTGGAGTGACCACTAAAAGGTTTCACCTGTACTGATACTTTGGTGGTTTTGCAAATACGACATGACACCAAACAAAATCTGTATTCCAAAAGCCAAATATTACTCCCTACTTTGTGCCCAAGTAGTGGTTTACACCCATATACAGGGTAATACCGTATTTGGAAGACCACGCATCTACACATCTAGACCACCTTGGTAGCAAATGAAACATTTGAATCCCACATCATGGACTGTTTTAAGCTCCACCATGCTATGCTTTTTTTCAGAAAATTTGCATATATCTAACTCCTTTTGTGGCCCATTTCACAGATTAAGAGACTGTTGGCAGTTTTGGCTAATACTCTAGAGCACTGTAGACTTCTTCTCCAATATATCTTTTTTTTTAATCAGAAGTAGAAATCAATCTTGACTCAAGAGAAATATTCACTAACTTTTCCTTAAGGAAATTTCCTTTCTACTCTGTGTTGTGGAGGGGTTTGTTGCCGTTTAAAAATTAAATAAAAATGTAGGTCAAAATCAGTCTTACAAATTCACTGCATAGATGTGTTATTTAATCACTATAGGGCAATTTTATTTATTTCATGTTATATAGAAACTATATAAAAGTCAGCCTTTTTTATTATATTATTCATACATTATATTGCAGTATTATTCAGTCACTGCATCAAAATGGTTAATAGTCACAATATAATGCTATAATTCAGCATCTGAATGGCAGTATTATTCAGTTACAATATGGAAATATGTATGGAAATAATTGGGAAAAATAGTCATATTAATATATCCTGTAATCTGTAGAACTTTATATCTGTAACACATTTCAAAGCCGCAACACATAGGTTTTTGCCAATCACATAATATTTTCAGTTGTATGCTTTGTTTTATGGTTCTTTTAAACTCATGTGTGTAACAACCATTGAATGTTCGGTATAATAAAATATGTAATGGAGATTAAAAAAAAAAAAAATTGTTATAAAGAAAAGGAAGAGCAATTAAGAATACAAGTCTTGATTTTTTGGAATGTGAATTGCTGGATTTAATTAAGGGGATCTAAATACAGTAGGTGTTAGATATATAACAAGAGAGGTGAGTGGGAGAACACTTCAAATTATAGCGTGTGCACACTGAGTCTTTACATTTGTTAGTGTACTTCAGTAGAACCTCTAATTTCATTGCAAATAGTCTTTATTCAGGATGTTGAAGGCTCTGAACATTGTATGCAATTTACATTGGCACAAGCTCAAGAGACAATCTTTATGTTTTTTATTCTGCATTTAGACTTTTTTTCCAATTGAGATATTTAAGCAAGTACACAAATTACAGATTTCTTAAAATGAACTAAAAGAGTTTCTCAGATTTGGTGTTGTAGCTAGAGATGGGCGAATTTCTCAAAAATTCGATTCGGTCACTTCGACGAATTTTCAGACAAAATTCGTTTCGTTCTGAATTACTTCGGCACGAATTGCGTTAAAAAGCAGCTTTTTCCAGGCTGCACAGAGCCTGCAGGGTGCTGTAGAACGTTGTGCCATGCTTAAAAATGCAGAGGGAGCTTGGTTTGGTCTTCATACAATGTTGTGTTTTAGTATGACACGCAGATGACTGCCACCACTCTTAGAATCGCTTCAATATAAAATTCCCTGGGCACTTAAGAGGGCAAAACTGACCAAAAAACTGAAGGGGTAATGAAGCCTGATAAAGTCATGCCAGCAAAAGCTAGAAAAAAGCAAGCTGAGAGCTCAGGTGGCAACATTAGTGACAGAGTGTGGAGGTGACGGCGGCAGCCACAGCAGCATGAGGTCAGGCAGTGGCACAATGACATTATGGAGGAGGCAAAACACGAGGAAGCCACAGAGTGGCACAATGACTGAGAGCGGAGGTCACGGCGGCAGCAGTATGAGGTCAGGCAGTGGCACAATGACATTCTGGAGGTGGCAAAACAGGAGGAAGCCACAGAATGGCACAATGACTGAGAGCGGAGGTCACGGCGGGCAGCAGCATGAGGTCAGCCAGTGGCACAATGGCATTCTGGAGGTGGCTAAACAGTATTAGGCCACAGAGTGGCACAATCACACATTTTGGAGGTCACAACACCCGCAGCATGAGGTAAAGGAAAGGGGGAAACAATGACATTCGGGAGGGGGGAAAAAATAGTATTGGGCCACAGAGGGGCAAATCACACAGTTGGGAGGTCAGGGCCCCGGCAGCGTATGAGGTCGGCGTGGCACAATGACATTCGGGAAAGGGTGGCAAAAAGGAGGAAAAAGGGGGGAAACAAGGGATGAGAGCGGAGGTCACGGCGGCAGCAGAAATAAAGGGTAGGCAGGGGGCCCCAATGACACAGGTGGGGGGGACATGGCAGCGCCACAGCGCGCATGGGTCAGACGTGGCCCAATAAACCCCGTGTGGAGGGGTCACGGAAACCCCAGAACAGCAGACCCAGCATGAGGTATGATTTGGCAAAAGGGCCCGGGGTGTTGAGGGGGGGTGGAATCCCAGTCCCTGGAAAAGATGGTGGTAGAGAGGGAGAAACTGTCAGCAGATGTGTGGCCCCAGGCGGGTGGCGGCTTTCGGGTTTAGGGGGGAGGAAAGGTGGGGTTTAAAACGGGACTGGCCGTAAGGTGGGGGAAATCCTGGGCCGACAGCCCAAAATTTCATCGGAAAAGGTCAGTCTTTCCCAAATTTTCCCCGGGGAACAAGGGGGTTTCCCTTTTTGGGGGTAACAAATTGGCCCTCCCCCGCATGAAAAACCCGTTGATGCCACACTACTGGCCGGACAGGACGTTCCCACTGCAAATCGGAAAGTTGCGGCCAAACATCCAGTTTGGCTGCCAGTAGCCCAGGGACCCTTTTAAGGGAAGGGGGCCCAGAGTGCTGCCCAAAAGTGGGGCCAAAAACCGGGTTGGGTTTCAGAGACTGCTCCAGGCCCTGTTTGCTGCTGCTGCTGGGGACTCCCCTCCTCACTAGGCAGGTGAAGGAAGCTGTCTCAGTAAATCCAGACTTAGGTTACTACTGAGGGGAGCGGGGTATGTCCTCCCCCACACCTTCCCCCGGGAACCCGCGGAAAGTAGTATGTGAGCGCTGAAAAACCCCCCTGTCAGACCTGTCAGAGGAGGGCCGATCCCCGCCCCTTAGGAAAGGCGGCCAATGTTTACGGGGGAAATTTCCCTTTTGCATTTGATTTTGTTTTTCCCTCAAAATTTAAGGGGGAAAAAAGGCTCCCATTTGCACGGTGGTGGGGAGGGTCCAATAGGGTGGGAGCAAAAATTTCTTTCCCTCTCCCGGATGTGACTATTCGGCTGTCACTACCCCGGCTAAAAGCATGCTGCGGGCCATTTGCACAAGTGACTCCGGGGGGTCCCTGCCCCCCATTTCCACTGTATCCCCGGGGCCATGGTGCTTGGGGGTCATCTGCCTCATTTTCCCCTCATCTCCATCAACCCCCCTCCTCCCTGCCCCTGTTTCCTCCTCTCTTGCCACCCTGGGTAGAAAACCCACTCATTTCACCAGAAAATGCTTTGCTAAAAAGGCCTCCCCCCTTTCCTCCTCCATTTTAGTCCCCACAGGATATGGGGCCCCCGAGATGTAGTCGAAACGTCTCCAGCCCCCTGCCCAGGAAATTTTTTCAGCATCTTTTCCCAAAGGCATGAAGCAGTGGAATGACGTTATTCACCCGGGTAGCCCTGGCGACTGCCAAAAATGTCGCCCCCTGAAGGGCCCCTTCAAAAAAAGGGGCAGGTGCCCAGGGAATGAGCTGACTGGCTGACATCAAGTTATACGGGGGGGAGTACTTTTTTCTGCTGGATCATAAAAAAAAAAAAAATCCCGAAAAAGAAAAAAAAAAAAAAAAAAATGGTTTGGTTTTCTTTTTTCATAGGGGGTTTCCAACCATGGGGCAGGGGGAATTTCCAAGGGGTGGAAAAAGCCTTTATTCAGGGTTTTTGGGGGGGGCGTTCTGCCGCTCCCAAACTCGGGGAAAGGGGTTTTCCCTGGCTTTTTTCGTTTGGAAAAAGTGCTTTGCACAGTTTCCGGGCCCCATTTTCAGAATGTTCTGAAGATCGGGGGGGAAGATTTTCGGGAAACCCTTTTAAACAACCGGGATTGAACACGTGCGCCATGCAGGGGCAGGGGCCCAAACCCCCCTCGGGCACCCGGGGAAACACCTGTTTTTCCCATTGTCCTTCACCATGGGTTCCGATTTGCAGTTGGGGGAGAAACCCACACATCGTTTTTTGCTGCATGCGCGGAGCAGTTCCTCCCCTTTTGTGACTTCGTTCGCCGAGGGCAAGCCGGGTTTGTAAAAACTGCGGGGAACCGCTGTCC
Organism: Phyllomedusa bahiana; assembly: GCA_025379985.1. Taxonomy (NCBI): domain Eukaryota; kingdom Metazoa; phylum Chordata; class Amphibia; order Anura; family Hylidae; genus Phyllomedusa; species Phyllomedusa bahiana. Next base: position 42,211 of record JAODAL010025450.1, on the reverse strand, counting down.
CCCTACACATGTGGTATGATGGAGAAAAATTTTTGGGGGAGGTGAGAGGGTGGTGGTGGTGGGGGGAGGAGGAGGCGGACTTTTGGCCCGGGGTGCAGCAGTTTGCAACGGGGAGGGGGAAAGGGGGCGTCTCCGCCCCAAGTTTTGGTGTGCCTGGGCGGGGAAACCCACATTCCCCCAGGGGGTTTGTAAAGGGAAATTTGTACTGGCCGTGACTTTTAGTTACAGCTCCAGACGTCCCTTTTTCCCGTGCCCTTTGGGAAAAAAAAACCCCGATAAGCCCCAAGGGGAACGGGACCCACCTTTTCAGTTTCCCATTTTTTATAAATTTGCTGGTACTGCCCTTTTTGGGGAAAAAAAAATTTAAATTGGCTTGGGAATTTAACCCTTTCTGGGCCCTCGGCACAAGCCATTTAGTTTTCTGAACGGGTCCCAGGGGCCCCCCAAATTTGGGAAAAGGGGGGGGACTGCAGTCCCAAACCCAACCCTTGGACGGGGACCCGGGTAGCTGCTGCCCCTTGGGGATGGTTGGTTTGCATACTTTTGGGTCTTTTTGAAAATCGCCTTTTGAAGATGGGGGCCCCAGGGAGTAGCGGGGAAAAAAAGGAGAAATCGGGGGACCGGGAGATGATGTCAAAGAGAAATAGCCCCTTCTGCAAGAGGTGGGGAGCCTTGACTGGCTGAAATTTGGCATGCGTCCCACTGGGGCTGTGCTGCGGGCTGTTGCTGCGGGGGCCCGGGAAATGGACCACCAATTAGCCACTTTCCCCCAAAGGCCCCCGGATGGGGGACGCTGAATTTTTGTCGCGGGGCCGTGGTGCCAACTTTGCCCCGGGTCACGCTTCATTTTTTCTCCCCACAGTTCTACTTTATCCCCTATTGGGCTCCTCCGGTGTTTAGAAAAGGGGAACTGCCACACCGCGGGGGATCGGATTTTACCGCCAACGTCCGCCTGGTGATTTTCCCGCCGCTCCCTCGTTTGACCCCCTGGGGCTGCTACTTTTTTGGATCTGCAAAGGGGGTTTTTTAAACCCCAGGGCCCGGCTCCCGACCCCCCAATGTGTTTATCCTGCTGACTCACGGCCACACGACCCACTTGCGGGTGCGCGGGCTCCCTGAGGGCGCAAGCTGACCCCTTTCTCCTGACGATGATAAAAGCCCTTGACCCAAACGACTCCCAAGTGCGGTCGGCTACATAAATCAATTTTTTTGTTTTCATGTCACTGATGGGCCCCAAACACCCGGGCTTGGTATTCCCAGGCTGAAACCCCTCACACATGACCTCCCATGCCACTCTCCACATCATTACTTTGCCACCCACTTGCCCAAAAAAAGGGGGAAATTTGGCCCCCTTTCTTCGCTGGGAAGTCTGCTGAATGCCCTCCCCAAAATTGTTCATCTGCTTATAGTTTGGGGCTGAGCCCAAAACCACATAGTAGATCTCTGGCTTTAGGGAACCAGATGGGAAAAAGGCGGGGTTTTAGGGGCAAAGGGGGAGGGCCTTGACCCCTCCCGGGCCATGCCAATAATGGTTGTGGGCTGGGGGTTCCCACCGGACTCTTGGTGGGGGTTTTCGATGTTTATCTGGGAGGGAAAAGGATGAAACCCAGTCAACCCCAAACAAAAAACCCCTTTGGGGTTTCTGAAAAAAAACACGGCGCTAAAATGAAACCGGGGGGGTTGTGGCCCCACCGGGAAAGAACCCCCTTGCTGCGACGTTCCCCCGGCCCGTGCTGTGGGCCCGGGCCCCGTTCCAGGGAATTTTTTGTGCCCCTTCCAAATCGCAGGGGAAAAGCCTGCCACCTTTTCTGTCTGACATTTTTTTTCTAAAATTTTTTTTAAAACCCAAAACAAAATGTTTATGAGGATTCTGTAAAATTTTAAATATAAACCCTGTTTTTTAGAACCCCCAAAGAAACCCAGAAAAAAGTTGGGTAATTGGAATAAAGGCTCCCCCTGGAAAAAAATTTAACTTTTTTGTGTCGTTTTAAAAATAATGTGTGTTTTTAAAAAATGTAAAAAAACAAACAGGCTTTAATTCCTTTTGGCATGAATTAGGGTTTCAGGAAAAATTTTTTATATTTTGGCGTTTAAAAAGGGGGTTTATTGTTGTTTAGCCCACCAGCAAAAAACGCTTATTTAACCCCCGGATGTAAATTGCGCCCCCAAAAGAAAAAGAGCCCACAAAAACTAAATTTGCCCTTTTAGCGTGTTACAATTGCGTGTTTTTTCGCCCACAAACAAGAGATCAGTTGTAATTAAAACCTTTTTTTGTTTAAATTTGGGTACCCGGAAAAAATTTATATATTTTGGCCCTTGGGGAAAAAACGGTTTTCTTTGGGGGCAGCACAACCCGCAAAAAAAATGCTTAATTTTAACCCCCTTTTTATTTTTTGCGCCCAAGGGGGTTGAACCCCCCAAAATTTGTAGCTTTTGGGAGCGTGTTACAATTGCGTGTTTTTTTCGCCTTTACAACAAGAAAATACAGTTGTAATTAAACCCTTTTCTTTTGAATTAGGCTACAGGAAAATTTTATATTTTTGGGGTTGAAAAAAACGGTTTATTTTTTTCAGCCCCCAGCAAAACAAAAAGGGTTAAATTTAAACCCCCGGGTGTAAAATTGCGCCCCCAAAAATTGTGCCCCACAAAAATTTTGTAGCTTTGTAGGTGTTACAAAAAATTTGGGGTTTTCTACGGGCCCCAAAAACAAGAATCTGTTGTAATTAACCTTTGGGTTGTGAATTAGGTACAGGAAAAATTTATATATTTTGGCGTTTAAAAAAAACGGTTTCTTGGGGTCAGGGACACCAGAAAAACAACCCAAATTTAAGAAACCCCCGGATGTAAATTGCCCCCCAAAGAAAATTTGGGCCCCCCCAAACCCAGTAGCTTTGTAGAGTGTTACAATTGCCCTGTTTTTTTATGCCACACAAAAAGGATACAGTTGTAATTAACCCTTTGGGGTTTTTTGAAAAATTTTTTACCCCGGAAAAAAATTTTTTATATTTTGGGGGTTGAAAAAGACCCGGGTTTTCCCGGGGTTTAGCCACCCCGCAAAAAAAACGCTTAATTAACCCCCGGATGTTTAAAATTTCGGGCCAAAAAAATTTAGCCCAACAAACTAGGGGAGCTTTGTAAACGGGTTACAAATTGCGTGTTTTCTTGGCCATCAACCCAAGAAAAAAAAGTTGAATTAACCTTTTTCGGGGGAATTTGGGGTAAAGGAAAAATTTATATATTTTGGGTTGAAAAAAACGGTTTATTTTTGTCAGACACCGCAAAACAACGCTTTTTTTAACCCCTGGATGTAAATTGGCCAAAAAATTGAGCCGCACAAATTTGTTTGCTTTGTAGCGTGTTACCCAAATTTCGTGTTTTCTAGCCAAAACAAACAAGAGTTTCAGTTTAAAATTAACCCTTTGCTTGTGAATTAGGTACAGGAAAAAAGTATAAATTTTTTTGGGTGAAAAAGGGTTTCTTGGGGTCAGCACACCAGCAAAAAAAAGCTTTTAAATTTTAACCTGGATGCAAAATTTCGCCCAAGTAAATTTAGCCCCACAAACTAGTAGCTTTTTTAGGTGTTTTCAATTTGGGGTTTTTTACGACAACCCAAAAAGGGGAACTGTTGTAATTAACCTTTTCTTGTGAATTAGGCTTTAGGAAATATTTTTATATTTTGGGGTTGAAAAAGAAAGGGTTTTTTTGGGGTTCCCCACCAGCAAAAAAAACAATTAATTAAAACCCCCCAAATTTTTTTGCGCCCAAAAGGGAAATTTAAACCCCCACAAACTTGTAGCTTTTTAGCTTGTTACAAATTTCGTGTTTTTTATGCCACACAAAAAGAAAATACAGTTTTAATTAAACCTTTTTCTTGTGGGGAAATTTGGTACAGGGAAAAAATTTTTATATTTTTGGGGTTTAAAAAAAACGGGGGTTTTTTGGGGTCAGCACAACCCGCAAAACAACGCTTTAAAAAACCCCTGGATGTTTAAAAATTTCGCCAAAGGGAATTTTGGGCCCCCAACTAGTAGCTTTGTAGGTGTTACAATTGCGGGGTTTTTTACGCCCCCACAAAAGGGGATACAGTTGTAATTAACCCTTTTCTTGTGAAAATTTGGCTACAGGAAAATTTATATATTTTGGCGTTGAAAAAGGGCGGTTTATTTTTGTCAGCACACCAGCAAAACAACGTTACTTTAAACCCCCGGATGTAAATTGCCCAAAGAATTTAGCCGCACAAATTGTAGCTTTGTAGGTTTTTACCCAATTGCGTTTTTTTCTACGCCCCCACAACAAAGGGTACAGTTGTAATTTAAACCCTTTTTTTGTGAAATTTTGGTACAGGAAAAAATTTTTAAATTTTTTTATTGAAAAAGACGGTTTCTTGGGGGCAGCCCCACCGCAAAACAAACGCTTAAATTTAACCCCCCGGATGCAAATTGCGCCCCAAAATATTGAGCCCCCCAAAAAATTTGTAGCTTTGTGCGTTTTTTCAATTGGTGTTTTTTTACGCCACACAAACAAAAAGATTTTCAGTTGTTAAAATTTAACCCTTTTTTTGTGAATTAGGCTAAAACGAAAAATTTTTTATATTTTGGTGTTGAAAAAAACGGTTTATTTTTGTCAGAAAACCCGCAAAAAAACGCTTAATTTAACCCCTGGATGTAAATTGCGCCCAAAAGGGAAATTTTGGGCCCCACAAACTAGTAGTTTTTTAGGGTGTTACAATTGCGTGTTTTCTATGCCCCCCACAACAAGAGATCAGTTGTAAAATTTAACCCTTTTCTTTTGAGTTGGTACAGGAAAAAAATTTTTTTATTTTGGCGTTGAAAAAGCGGGTTTTTTTTTTTCAGCAACCGCACAAACAACGCTTTTAAATTTAAACCCCCCGGGTTTAAAATTTCGCCAAAGGGAATTTAGGGGCCCCCCAAAAATAGGGAGTTTTTTAAACGTGTTACAAATTTCGTGTTTTTACACCACACAACAAGAGATTAAAAGTTGTAATTAAAACCCATGCTTTTGAATTAGGCTACAGGGGAAAAAATTTTTATATTTTGGGGTTTAAAAAAACGGTTTCTTGGGGTTTAGCACACACAAAAAACAACGCTTAAATTTTTAAACCCGGATGTAAGTTGCGCCCAAAGAATTGAGCGGCCAAAAAAAGAAATGGTATTTGTATTGTAAAAACGCTGTTTCTTTAAATGAATACAAAAGGAACTGGCTTATATCCCACTTGGAAATTAATGTATATGCAGCTGCAGTGGACGCACACAGGATTTCAGATCCAATAACCCAAAAATTTAGAAATAGAACATAAAGAGAACAGTCTCTGAGACAAGCTGAGAACCCCCACAGAAATCGCTAATATAAAATCAATTCTTCAGTAAGAGCTATCAGCCGCGGAGCACCTTCCCTGATGAGCACAGTGAGAGGAGTGTAAGCTCCCGGCGTCGCGCCCGGACTTATATAGTGCGGTGACGTCACAGAATCCCGCCGGTCTCTGATTGGCTTCACCTCTGCACATGTCATGCAGGCTATGCCCTTCTTCCTCCCAGAGTGCTTTGCCCCATGTAGCGCCATGTGCTCGCAGCCATTTTATCAATCAAAAGCACACTTCGTTCACCCGAAGTACCCCAAAGTTCGACTTCGTTCCGAACCGAAGTTTTCCTGAAATTCTAAACGAATTCCACTTCGTTAGAATCGATTCGCCCATCTCTAGTTGTAGCTATAAAATTACTGAGCAACTGCAAAATTGTGCAGCCTATTGTCAAGTACCTACAATTAATCACTGAATCACAAAGAATACCTTGACTAAAACTTACCTTTTAATAAATTAATACCATTAGAAATGAAAAAATTGGTCCTTATACAAAAAACAATATCACCTACAGGGCAGCTATATCACCTAGAGGAGACTATATAAACTACAGGGGGCTAAATAAACTACAGGGGATCTATATCACCTACAGGAGGCTATATAAACTACAGAGGGATATATAAACTACAGGGGAGCTATATCACCTACAGGGGGCTATATAATTTACAGGGGGGCCTATAACCTACAGAGGGGCCTATATCCTACAGGGAGGCCTACAACCTACAAAAGATATATATACCTACAGGGGGGTTTATCCTACAGGGGCCATATAACCTACAGGGTGTCTATAAACTACAGGGAGGCTATAACCTACATGAGGCTATATAATCTACAGGGAGGCTATATATCCTACATGGGGGCTATATACTACAGGGAGCCATATAACCTACAGGGGGCTATATATCCTACAGAGGGGCTTATATCCTGCAAGGGCCATATAACCTACAGAGGGCTGTACCCTGTAGGGGGCATATAACCTACAGCAGGACTATATCCTTCAGAGGCCATATAACCTACTGGTGGGTCTATAACCTATGGGGGGCCTTAACCTACAGGTGGACCTATAACCTACAGGGGGGCCTCTAACCTACAGGATGATGTATCCTACAGTGGGCCTATATCCTACTGGGAGGCCTATAAACTACAGGGGGCCTATAACCAACAGGGGGCCTATAACCGACAGGGGACTGTAACCAACAGGGGGCTATAACCTACAGGGGGGCCTATAACCTACAGAGGGCTGTATATCTTCTTACAGGGGGCTGTATATCTCCCTACAGAGGGCTGTAAATCTACCTACAGGGGGCAGCATATCTACCTACAAAGAGCTGTATACCTACCTACTGGGGTCTAGATACCTACTTACTTAATGGTGTGCAACATTTCTACCTATTTACTCAATGGGGGTGCCCATAACAGATGTAGGAATTGGTAGTGAAGTGCTGATAAAGTGAGAAGTCTAAGATGTATGTGCGTTACATTTTGCAGGGATGAGTTGCAGCCGGGAGAAGTCGTCATGGCAATCTGGAGCAGATGGAGAAGAAAAGGGAAACAGATTGATTCAGAGAACGACTGATCAGATAGGACATCTCCTGTGAGTCCCTGATGTCAGGGGTTATTTTGTGTCTGTGTTAGAACAATGCTGTAGTCACTGTTATGTGATGGGGACTTGAGGTGATGTCTGACCACAATGCGGTCTCTATATGGAGGTGTTGTAGGTTACACCTGATCTGGTCTCTATTTGGTGGTGTCTTACGTTCCACCTGATCTGGTCTCTATCTGGAGGTGTTGTAGGTTATACCTGATCTGGTGTCTATATGGTGGTGTTGTAGGTTATACCTGAGCTGGTGTCTGACATCTATGTGTTCTCTATATGGCGGTGTTGTAGGTTATACCTGAGCTGATGTCTGACCACTATGCGGTCTCTATATGGAGGTGTTGTAGGGTACACCTGATCTGGTCTCTATATGGAGGTCTTGTAGGTTATACCTGATCTGGTGTCTATATGGTGGTGTTGTAGGTTATACCTGAGCTAGTGTCTGACATCTATGTGTTCTCTATATGGCGGTGTTTTAGGTTATATCTGAACTGGTGTTTGACCACTATGTGGTCTCTATATGTTGTAGGTTATAAGTTTGTTATCAATAATGTACATATTTGTTCCTGTGAGTGGTTGTGTTTTCAATCAATCAAATACCCTAGAAATGTTCCTCCTAGTTCTAAGATATTGGGCATTTGAGACTCATTGGGTGGTGGCTCTCCCAATGTAAAAGGCTGTTTGTCGCTGTCGGTTTTCGATAAATGCTCATCTGTATGTTACCCCTACCATCCCTGGTGACTAACACATCCAGAAATGGTAATGTATTCATTTGAATTTTGAAGGTAAAATGCAGTCCTATTTAATTGATTTTAAGGTGCGCCACAAAAGCCTTAAAAGATTCCCTGGTCCCCTCCCAGAGGTTGAAGATATTATCAATGTACCTTCCACAGAATAAAATGCGGAGGGAGGGGGCACTGATCATGCTCTGGTCAGGAGATCATGGTTGCCTCCCATCAGTCCAGGAACAAATTTGCATATGTAGGAGCAAAATGACTCCCCATAGCTGTGCCTCTGAGCTGGTGGAAGGTCTGGTGAATAAATACAAAATAATTGTGCTTAAGTATGTATTCCAGTAAAGTAAGCACAAAGATACTATGTTGCTGATGCTGGATACTTCTGATGGGCAAAAAGTAGCCTAGAGCAGCAAATCCACATTCATGTGGAATGCTACTGTAGAATGCCTCCACATCAATTGATGTCAAAAGAATTGAACAGTCTACCACGATGCCCTCCAGATCTGACGTATACCGAATATAAGATGGCAGACTTACTACAAAGTTCTGTAAAATTCGGTCTATACAGATCTTGTGAACCTTTGGCAGAGCACATAAAGTTGGGATCTGTGGGCTGGAGGGCATCAGGAATCTACTCTCACTTTACAAAATAAGTCCCTTATCCAAAGCATTGATAAGAATGTGCTCTAATTCACTGGAATATGCTTCCTTTGGATCCCAGAAGAGTGTAGCATAACATGTCCTGTCCTTGAGTAGATTGTTGCACATATCTATATAGTTGCTAGAACTCATAACAACTATATTGCCCCCTTATATCCGATGGTTTTATAGCCAGGGACCTATCATTTTCTAAGGCCCTTATTTCTCCTCCAGACAGATTGTTATGAAAAGGTACCCTGTTCCTACTCATCATCTTTAATTCCTCGGAAACCATATGGATGAAAAGATCAATCTCCGGAGTCTCAAAGGAAGGGGGCATCCTAGTGTTATTAACTCTAAGGTCTGTGTATGCAGAAGATGTTTCATCTTCATCCAATAAAGACGCCAGAATACGGACAACATCCAAATCATCAGCCTCTATACCTAAATCAGCTCATTCCTGATGATCTTTGATCTTAAAGAACTTGTGCCATTTTAACTTATGAGCGAAGAGATGGAGATCCTTCACCCAGAGAAACTCACTGAATTTGGTTGTAGGGACAAATATCAAGCCCCTAGACAAGACACTCAATTCTTCCTTAGTTCAACTTCCACAGAGCCTCCTCAGATCGTACGGAGGTCCTCACCTGCCCTCCTCTTTAAAAAATAGGGAGATAAGGCAGAGGGAGCAGAGGCAGAAGAGGAGAGGTTGGACACATGCTCTCCTATCACAGTATGGTTTGTTGCCGTGTCCTAATCCTCGACTACCCCTATCTCTCTTCCTCTCTCGAAAACTATTGCTAACGTTTGGAATTCTAATGGAGTCTGTATCAGATGACTCAACGTCTGAAGAAGTAATATCCCCAGTAGGTTGAATGTTGGACCTCAGAAAGTGATAGGCCTTTCCTTCTTTAATTTGGAGCCTTGCAATTACTGAGCCATCACATCCAAGATTGTCCCCTATTTCATGGACATTCTGTGCGACATGTATGATTTTTGGCGCCCAGGTGCCATTTTTTTTGCACACAAAAGTAGTGTAGAATGTGCCTGAATCAATGAACCTGTTGTACTGTAAATCAGGCGCATTCTATTGCTAAATGAACAATTCAGGCTCAGGTAAGTGGTCTACTTGTTCCAGCAGTAATGCACCTGGATTTGCTGTACTGAATCTATAAGTGTGTAGCTTAGTATGGTTGTAGCGCCTCCAGCACGCCCCTGATCTCAGGTGCATTAATAAAATGTTGCGGGCGCTTTGTTTTTGTTTATGATTTTTTTCAATAGGACATTTATTATTGGTGTCTTTTACAGTGGCCTGACCCCAAAACCATCAAAAATTACCCTTTGGACACCCAGAATAGAATTAGCAAGAAGAAATGAGTATTTTAAAATAGGTTTTTTCAATACGATCTTTACTATTGCTTTTTTTTACAGTGGCCTGACCCCAAAAGCAGCAAAAATTACCTTTTGGACACATAAAATTTGCACGAAGAAATGCAGATGGTTGACAGGGAGGCCCAGATGATGCTGCAACACTGACAGTCGGGCTGAAGCAGGGTGCGAACAGTGGAATTTTGAGCTAAGACCTCGAGCCTTCCTCAGGAGTCAGTCAAGACCCGGGTAGTGCTTGAGAAATTTCTGCCAATCCTCATACTTTGTAACAGGCAACTAGGATTAGAAAGAATTTTTTTTCTATGGAATATCTATGAAATGTGGTCTTATGGAAGAACCCTGACACCAAATCACAGTGTTCTTGAATCCTTATACTTTACAACTGGCAACTAAGATTCGAAACAGATTTTTTTCTATGGAATATCTATGAAATGTGGTTTTATGGAAGAACTCTGACACAAAATCAACAGTGTTCTTGAATCCTTATACTTTGCAACTGGCAACTAGGATTAGAAACAGAATTTTTTCTATGGAATATCTGTGAAATGGGGTCTTATGGAAGAACAGTGTGTTGTACACCGGCTGTCCCCTCAAAACTGCAGCAAGGAAATTTTGGGCATGGAATGAAATGTTCTGCAAGAAACCAGTATATCACAGCAATTTCTTTTTAAAGCAGATTTCCTAACAGTATCTTGTACACTGGCTATCCCCACAAAACTGCAGCAAAGAAATTTTGGGCAATCAAAATAAAGATGGGAAAGATGGAGTCGGCAGCACTATCAAATCACTAACTACTTCTGTCTAGGATTCCCTAATCTTGCTGTACCCAACTCTAACTAATCTATCTAGCAGCTTTTCCTTTTGTAAAATCACTGGGAAATGGAGTGTCTGCCTGCTTTGAAACAAGCACACCAGAGAGAGCAATGTGTTCAGTTCACAGTTTCTAATCATAATGGCAGTCACCAGGAAATACAGTCACATACATAAAACAGGGTCATGTGATTTTAGCACCCAATGAGATCCCTACACCCTCACTGGTGATGTTCCTGACCCCCTCTGTGCTCTGCACTCATTGGCCTGCTCTGCCAAAAGTGCATGAAGCAGTGAAAACAGTGTGATCTGAAGTCTCGATCTCAATTTTTTACTCAATTTTGAGGAAAAAAAATCGGATTGGATCGAGAAAAACGTACTAGATTTTAACTTTTCTCGATCAAATCTCTCAACACTATCAGACATATATATGAATGTGGTTCGGCAAAACTAGGTGCATTACTGCTCGAACAGGTAGACTTATTTCAATGGGGTCAGCCTGAACCTGAGCAGTCATAATGGGAACTAGATTTGCCATTAGGTAAAAAAAAGTTCCTTATTTCCGTATTTACGGAGTTAGCGTAGTAGTATCAGTGATTACAAACACATCACATTAGGTTAGAAAAAAAAAAAGGTGTTAGAATAACATGTCAGTGATTAGAAACTCGGCAAGACCTGTGGTATGACGGCTATTGCTGTATGACAAATTGGCGCATTGCTAATGCATGTTTGACGCATTACTAATGAATCCGTAACGCGTCAAATACATAGGTGAAGCGCGTCGAACTTTAGACACCATTTATGAGCACACAAAAAACACTTTCATAGATTCAGGCGAATTTTATTCTGAAAAATAGATGTGAAAATTCACTTCAACGCGCCTTCTTTCATACATGTCTCCCAGTATGTTGCATCGTAGCCATACCCACTTTCCTGTAAGGTCACATCCGTTTTCCGGGAAGCCATGTCCACCTGTCGAGCAGTGTGAAGAAACTGTCTTCAGCTCATGATAAATGTATCTGGGACAAGCTACGACATGTTGACCCACAATTGCACCACTGTTTGGAACAATTTTAAACGCTTTTCTGGTGCAAAAATATTAGTAAATGATGGCCATTGTGTCACAAACCACTTGGAGTTAGAAAAAGCCTCCTATTGACAAGTAAGCTGACAAAATTACGATACATCCAAAAAATTCTAATTGCAATCTTTATTACTATTTTTTTGTATTATTTTATACTTTTTTTTGGTAATTTTGCTAAGACGTGCAGGATGAAAGCTTTTCATTCATTATTGTTGTATTAGATTTTCTCAACAGATTACACAAACAATAATTGCTGTTCTTACTAGGATAATATTTAAATGAATTATCAGCAAGAATAAGAAATGGCATTGAGCGAGAAATTTCTGACTGGGCAAGCCACCTGGTCCTGTCACTTATTACAAATGGGTTCATAAAGAAGCATCTGATGTTGAAGCCTAATCATTTATATCAAATCTGTCAGGAAAAACGGGCATACCTTACCATCATGAAATCCATCTTTATGATGCTTCCCCATAACTCACTCATCAGCAGACACGGATCTAGAATGAAGGCAAAGCCAAAAATAATTGAACATAGAAATAATTTTAGATTTTTATGAATATATGTGATGACGGAGGGGAAAAAAAATCAATATTTTATTAACGTGATGAATGGAGAACAGATCACTGAGGTTAAAAGCTGCAAATTGAATAGTGTTTTTTGAGGAAAAAAGCAAATTAAATAAAAAAAAAGTCAAAAAATGGTTAAACTGAAGATATGAAATATGACAAAAAAATGTATGAATGTGCAGATGTAGTAGATGCGGAGATGTGTAGATTAGATTCAGTTATAAACAACATTATACAGCATATACTGTATGTATACAGATGTAGCAAAGCCATGTTTGTCCTTTGGCACAATGTACTGTAAGTGACACTATGATATCTCAAGTTGTGTTAGATCGTTTATCATGTTGCACTGATCCTAAGTCATTCAGAGCTGTATTCACAATTCTGCTAGTTCATAAGTTCAAATATTTAAGCCTTTCCTGTTTATTCCAATGTTGCTTTGCTGTAAAATTCTTACTTTATTGCTGTCCAGCGCTGCTTTAGAGTATGTTCACATAATGGATTTTAAAGTGGAATTTGACATGAATTCTGCATCAGATTCCATGTTAAAATCGGTATGCAAACCCTCCCTTTCATTTGAGTAGCCAGTCTGCACTGTAGTTCACACTGCGAACTACAGCATCATTTTTATACTCCATGGATTTAAAAAAATGTGATGCAAAAAAAGAAAAAAAAAGAATAAACATGTCAAATTCCATTTTGGGCCAGCTTGACGTGGATTAGCCACATTGAAATGGGGCTACGCCGTGTTCTAATCAGAGGTGAAAACTACCTCTACAAAGATTGAAGGGGTTGTCTCACTACAAAGAATAGCTTTTAAAATGTAGGGAACACTAAATGAAGATTATTTCCAAATATATTGCTTTGTTCATCTTTTTTTGTTAATGAACTGCAAATGATTTTATCACCTTCTGTGCTCTCTCTGGTTTCCCACGTGACCGACCTGTGTACTCCTTCTCCCCTACTGTTTGTTCTATCTGATAGCAGGGAGTGACATAATCACACAGGTCGTGGCAGCTCACAATTTCAGACAGTGAGAGCTTGTGTGTTATCTGATCTTTCAGACAAAAGACTAATTACCGTACTCTACTGTTTACATTAGCTCAGAAGCTTCTCTGGACCACAGAGAAGGTAATTTAGCTAATCTAGACTGATAAACAGAGAAGTCTGAATACCTAGAGCTCATATGCTAATTACAGACAGCTTGATCAGGAAGTGACAAAGCAAAGCAGCATTATTTCATTCATGCAGCCTATGAAACTTTGAGATGAGACAATCCCTTTAAGGGCCTTGTGTATGAAAATTGACTAGCGATAAGACTGTCCTTGTAGACCGCCTGAAAAAACGGCCAAAAATGAGCACAATTGTGCTCTATGGAAAACCCGTGCAGTAGTCCCCACTGCACGGGTTTTGCGCCCGCCGGTTTTGCCGCCCGCGGTCCGCTCAAAAAACATTGAGCAAGCACCGTCTTCCATCCGGTTTTCGAATCTGTGCTTCTCAATGGGAGGGGGGAGGGGTCTTCTCCGCTCATCACGGAGAAAAGCCGTCCCCCCCGCGGCTGTGGGGACGGGCGCAAAACAGGACAAATACCGGCCGGCAAACCGGCCGGTATTTGTCCTGTGCCGTGTGAACGCGCCCTTTCAGATGAAAGAGTGTATAGTGATAACTTAGACTGAAGGTTTAGTGTCTCTACAGGGAGGAAGACAATGTTTACTAAAAATAAATGACTGCTTAGACAACTTGTGTGAATAATCTAAAATCATTTTTCTGGAGGAGTAGTAGATGGTTGGAAAAAATTTCAGCAAATGAGATTTGGAAATCAACAGTAAGTGAATATAAACCTACCTGGGATAAATATGTTTTTAATCTCTTCCAGCACTTAAACAAAGCAAAATCAGAAGAGTCATGTATTTGGTAAAAGTCTTTATTTACATTTTCCTACAAGTCTAAAGCTAAATATTGTAGTGAGAAAACGACTTAAAATAAATGTCTTATACAGATGGGTCTAACTGTCCCTGGTCTGCATGTAAAACCCAGACACCACACCAATTTACATAAAAGGGTTTTCTCATCAAGCTGTTTCATAGGATCTCAGACAGCTTCAGACTTACACTGCTTGCTCAAGCTTATTGTGGATCTATAACAGTGGTTAGCATATCAGCTCTGCTATTCCTAGCTTATCCTATTACAGCAAAATGACTGATGGATGCTAAAACTGTAAAGTAAACTCCCAAGAGTGCTTTTCAAAAGAAAATACTCTAATCTTGTTAGAGATAACGTATATGCTCCTCTTCTCCCTTGTGACCATGGTGACATCACTCCCTGCTCTACAGGACAATATCAAAAGACCAATGTATTCAGATAAAGTCTTCAACTACCTGTCCCTACATATTTACAGCTAATCATTGTAGAGAGAAAACCCTTTTAGCAGAACATAAAGCGCTATAGATCCCTGAAGTATTACATCTTTGTTAACTCTTGGATCATCATTAAAATTGACATAAAGACTGACCAATATACCTTACATGAATTCATTAATAGCTATCTTCCAGCTTATAGATAATTATATATAGTATTATGTAAAATCTGGTGTTAACACTTTATTTCAGCACAACATGTTTTAGACATTTCTTTGCCTTATCTCTAAATCAAAGCTGTTTTTCACAGGTGTATGAGACACGATGTTTCCTGGTGTATTGACATGTTGCTTGACTCCCCATATCACCACCTGAGGTGTAAATAATACCTTGCAGTAGGTATGGTATTATTTAGACCTGAGTGGGAGATGCACTTTTTGACATGCACTAGTCCACAGAGACAGAAGGAAATATCAAAATAGATATGTTAGTAAAAGAGCGCTGAAAAACCAGTAGGTGTATTATAATGCAAGGTCGGTGCTGAGCACATGACAGGTGAAAGGAAAAGATGTGGGAATAGTCTCTTCTATTGAAAATAAACCTTGTCACAATATCTAAATCTTTCAAGGATGAGCACAGTTTCTGCAGTGGTGATCATGCTGTACCCTGAAATACAGTTTTATCATTTAATTTTACCTTCTATTGTCACTCATTTTATCCTAACTTGCCAGCATTGTGAGAAATAATTGCTTAAAAACCATGTAAACACTGATCTCAATATATAAAAAGATGTCTAGCTATAGTATTATATCAAGGTTTATTTATTGTACTTTTGAGCATACCCATGATTTCGCCATTTTTTCCAGAAATCAGTGTTTCCAGCATAAATAATTTTGTAATAATTTTTTTGCATACCTCTCAGCCCATGCATGTTTTGCCATATTGTTTTGAGTAGGAAGTCACAAAGTTGGTGGGGCTTATACATGCATGCAAAAAAGATTTTGTGGTTTTGTGGATACATTTGGCTAGATCAGGTGCAGGACTTTGAGGTTTCCCCCAATTGAGTATGCAAACGTTAAACGATACATGATCATGCTTCAGAAATATTCTTGGTTTTGACAACCCCCCCACATTTAGTACTAATCGAAGAGCACTCATAATTATAGTGTTAACCAAAATCTAGGAAAAAAAAATTCAGGACAGTACAAGTGTACCATATTCAGTAGATTTTCCACGATATGATTTCTCAGGGTTCAAATTATGTTTTTTGGGGTTTTTTTCTTATTCAAAAAGTTTTATTGAGTATCAACAAGATAATACAGGTAAAGTCAATGATGTAGCTATATAACAAAGTACAATCCAGAGCCAAGTTGGCAGTACAGTAAGACATAAAAGAAAAATGTATCCAAACTGGTGTCAAGTGGAGTCCTCTTCATTTAACAGTACCAAGAGAAAAACTGGGGGCAGTTAACAACATATCAAAACAAAGAGAACTATTGTTACATATAGAAATATAGCTAAACCTTCCTAGGTCAAGATACATTCTTTATTTTCAGTTTGGAAGTAGCCATCGGAGACACATTTATGACCAACCAGCAATTGCATATTGTTCCAAGCAAACAGGAAACTAAATGAACGAAAAACAATTAACTATTGTTGACCAGAAGAAAGTGGGAGCATTACCAGGGAGGTATGAGTCATTCAGAGGTAGGATGTGCTGCGGAGCCTCCAAGATGCGTACACGCTCCACGCCTCTACTGAATTCTACCAGCAGCCACATTATTAGCCCTACTGTCTATCCAAAGGAAAACTTTTTTTTTTTTTTTTTTTAGAAAAACGTTTTATAAAATGAGCATAATGATCTATAAAATAACCCTTATCATGACCAGATCTTTATATCCCTGGTAAGTTATGTATTTTTACATAAGCTCAATGGTTGTCATGCTGAGAGCTGCGGTTCGACTCCCGGTCCGAGCCTCTGGTCGCAGGCAAGCCCACTCCTGGCGCTCATACTCACCCGGCCCCGTCCTGCTTTCTCCTCGATCAGCTTGCTTCCTGTCTCCTCCTGCTTCTGGACATACTGTCCTTGCCAGGCATTACTACTACTATCACCAATTTATTCCACACTTTTTCACTCTCGTAGCTCCTATTGTCGCCCTCACCAAGAAAGGCAGTAACCCTCATTTATGGACCTCCGAAGCTGAAGAAGCTTTTGCTTAGATGAAATCGGCTTTCGCCTCCGCCTGTGTTCTTCACCGCCCGGATCTGGAAATACCTTTCTTTTTGGAAGTTGATGCCTCCTCGATCAGAACTAGAGCCGTCCTCTTGCAAAAATCCGCCAAAGGCAAATTTCTTACTTGCAGCTTCTTTTCTTGGACCTTCTCCCTTGCTGAAAACAATTATTCCATCGGGGACAGGGAGCTGCTGGCAATCAAACTGGCCTTGGGCAAATGGCGACATCTTCTGGAGCACACTCTGCATCCAGTTACTATTTATATGGACCACAAAAATCTTCTTTATCTACAGACAGCTAAATGGTCGTCAGCTCGCTGGTCCCTATTCTTTTCTTGTTTCAACTTTAACCTCCACTTCTGACCAGCCACCAAAAACCTTAAGGCTGATACTCTGTTCTGAGCCACAGATGCTTCTGATTCTGAACCTGAAACACCGCACCTTATCCCTACTGATTGTCTCGTCTATGCTGCCCGCGTAAAGTTGCGAGAAATTCCAGCAGGTAGGACCTTCATACATCCTGCACTAAGAAAGCAGATTCTGTCCTGGGGTCATGCCTCCAGAGTTGCTGGCAATCCTGGGTACCGCAAGTCCCTCAACCTAATCGCTCAACATTACTGGTGGCTCTCCCTCAAACAGGACATCAAATACTTTGTGGCCGCTTGCCCTATCTGTGCTTGGAATAGGAGCTCCCGTCTACGACCCGCAGACTCCAGAAGTAACATTGAGCCACATCGCGATAGACTACATAGACCTTCTGTCCTCTGGTGGATGTTCAGTTATCGTGGAGTCGTGGTTTACCGCTTCTCCAAAATGGCGCATTTTACACCTCTACCAGGTCTTCCTGTTCATGCAGCATATCTTTCGTTTACATGGGATGCCTTCAAACATTGTCTCAGATAGAGGATTACAGTCCACCTCTCGCTTTTGGCGTGCCTTATATTCTTTTCTGAAAATTAAACAGGATTTCTCATCGGAATACCATCCACAGTCCAATGGTCAAGTGGAAAGGGTCAACCAGATCCTGGTAAATCATCTGCGCCAGTTTGCTTTGGCTCGGGAAGATGACTGGATGTCTCTGCTGCCCTGGGCAGAGTTCACCTACAATAACCATACTAGAGAATCCTCTAGGGAGTCTCCTTTCTACGTGATGTTTTGACAGCATCCTCGTCTTCCTCTGCTGCTCCCTACCTCCTCAGAAGTTCCTGCAGCCAATGTTCTAGTATGTGACTTCCTTCAAATTTGGCAACTTACCCATCAAAATTTACGTCTAGCTTCTGCCCAATTCAAGACACAAGCCGACAAAAGAAGTAGAGCACCTCCCACGTACCAACCTGGGGATAAAGTGGCCCTTTCTCTATTCCACATTGGATCAACCTGGTATCCTACAAACTTGCCTTCCTACCTCCCTCTGCAACCTCAATTAATTTTATGTGTCTCTTCTGAAGCCATTGACTCTTAAACGGTACTCGCATAAGGTGGTTTCCCCTGCCACACCTTCTAGTACTGAAGATACCTATGAAGTGAAGAAAATGCTTGACATAAAGCGTTCCAGAGGTAAAACCTATTTTCTCGTTGACTGGAAGAGCTTCGGTCCTGAGGAGAGGTCCTGGGAGCCACAAGAAAAAATCAATGCTCCCACTGTTATCCATTGTTTTCACAGACTTCGGTACCCCGGTAAGAGGGGCCCTAAGGGGGATTCTGTTATGCTGCACACTGAGGTCTCAATTTGGACCGTGGCCACGCTCGCCACCTGACTCCCCTCTCTGCTCCAGACCATTCCCGGCGTTCGCTCCACTGCACTCATACTCACCCGGCCCCGTCTTGCTTCCTCCTCGAGCGGTGCACTGCTCTGTCTCCTCCAGCTTCTGGACACACTTTCCCTGCCAGCCACTATGGGCATGTGTGCAGTGTGATGACTTGCTCTCGTCGGGACGCCCTCCTAAACCCTTTCCCCCGGGGGGGTTTTTTAGCCGGGAAAAAACTTTTTGGGGCCCAAACAAAGGGGGCACTCCAATTTAAGGGCCCAACTCTAAAAAAAAGGGGGCTTCCTCTTCAAACGGCCTCAGGCTTTTTTAAATTGCAGCACATGTGAAAACAGCACAGCTTAAAAAACGGGCAAAAAAAAACCCAACAAATTTCCCCCGGCCCTCGGGCCCACTGCCCAAAAAAAAATGGGAAAACCCTCCTACAATTTGGTTAAGGCCCTATCGTTGGGGGTACCAAAAGCCCAGGGGCAATTCCTTACAGGTTCCCTCACCTTTGGGGGTCAAGCCCCCCGTTTCAGCCCCAAAAACTGTTTGCCCGGGTTATGGCAAAAAAACCAGCCCCCTTTGTTTTTCCTTTGTATTAGGGGGGCCCTTAATAGCCATCCGGGGACCTGGAAAAAAAACCTTGGCCTGGAAGTGGGGCCAGGAACGGGGGAAAAGCCACCCCACCCTTTCTGCAGGTTTTCCCCGGCAAAGCCAAACCCAAAAGGGGTGGAAAACAGACTCCCTACGTAAAATTGCCAGAAACCCTATTTGTTGCGACCGATAACATTTGGCTTTCCCCCCCCCAAAACCATTCCCTCGGGGGGCACATTTCTTGCGGGCCCTGCCGTACGCCATAGGGGCGCCCCAAATTTGACCCCCTAAAGGTCGCTCTCCCCCACATATCCCCCCCACCCCTTGATAAAGGCCGAAAAAAGGCCTTGCACCCTTTTTGCCAACCCTTTTCCCCCGGGGTCAAAGCCCTACACAGACCAAACGTCTCTCACATTTTCAGGGAAAGAGAAACATTGCTCACATACAGCCCCAATCCCCCCATGAAAAATCCCCCTTCCCCCAAAGGGAAAAAAATGAAGTCATAAGGCCACTTTTCCCCCTGGCGAAAACACATGCCACTCTGAAAACAATGTCACCCCCCCTTTTTACCCCGGGTATGCCGAAAATTCACAGGGTTACCCCTGACAACCTTTACCAGCGCAAATTGGGACCTGGGAAACCCTTTTTTCCACACATAGACTAGCTGGCATTGTCCCCAAACTGGGCAATTTTTCAAAAACTCTTTGTTTGGGATTTCCAGGAGTCACTGGCAGGCATCTGAGGTTTAAAACCCCCCAACGGGGAAATCTGACCTGTGGGGGCCCAATCTACCCAAGTTTACTTTTTAAAAAACGGGGGGCCCCCAACCCTGCATGTTCTGAAAATACGGGAACCCTCTTCACCCTTGCAGGCATTCTAAAAATTTCAGAGTCACCACTGAAAAACCCTGTAGACAATTTGGGTCCACCACCATAAACATTCCCCGGTCACCTCGCCATGTCAGAGGACACATTCCCCCCAGTGAAACACTTCTTCCTCCCCGTTTTTTCTACCCAAGCAACATCTGAAATTTTTTGGGGGAAAAAATGTTTCTTTTAATACCCCCTAAAACCATCTCAAAGGGGAAAAATTTCTCAGCTTCTATCGGGGATACGGGCAACTTTCGTTTTTCAAACCTTCCAAATTCACAAAATAAGCTGGAGGCAATGGAAACCCCTTTTAAAAAACCCGGGATATCCCCATAGCAAAAAGGCCCAACCCCCTTTAAAGGTTCCCCCAAAAACCCCAAAACCAAACGGTTGTGTTACATTAAAACTCCATCAAAATGTTTAACCTCAGTAGGTGCAACAGACATTTTGGCTGCTGGGGCCCCACCTGTAGGTCGCCAAAAAACCACTGGACCTACCACCTCTTGGTTTTACGGGAAAAATTTTGCCCTCCAAATTTTTAGGGAAAAAATGTTTTAAACCCTGTCTAAAAAGGGCAGGCATTTCCCCTTTAACCATCTGAGAATTCAAATACTCTCACCTGCCCCTAAAATTTGTGCCTGGCGAACCCTTTTTTTTTTCTTTTTTTGGGTCTAGCAGCTCCTTTTTTTCACTACCATTGTTTGCAATCCTTGTGACCTTTGCAAAAAAACCCTACAAAAAACAGGGGAAACCATGGGGGCATTTGCCCCTCCGGGGTGCACTACAGGTCCCCAGCCCAACCACCCCTTTTCATCCACTTTTTGTGCCCACAATTGGATCTCCATCAAGATACACTGCTCAGGGGGCTGCCCCCCAGAATCTGCCTCAGCACACTTTTTCTTTAAAAAACTAAAAATTATTTTTATTATTATTATTAACATTTTTTTTAAAAGCTCATTGATTCCATGGCGCGAATTCGGGGGGGGTCACATACATAATATGTGGGAGGAGGGCAAATTTTCTAAAAAAAGATTCGGCACTTCGCCGAATTTTTTCCCACAAAATTTGTTTTGTTCCAATTAATTTTTTCACGAATCCCCTTAAAAAAACGCTATTTCCACTGCACAGAGCCCCGCAGGGGGGTAGAAAAAGTTTTGCCATGCTTAAATATGCAGAGGGAGCTTGGTTTGGTCTTCATACAATTTGTTTTTAGTATACACGAGAAAGACTGCCGCCCCTTAAAATCGCTTTATATAAAAAATCCCTGGGCACTTTAAGAGGGGAAAAAAATGACCAAAAACTCAAGCGGGAATGTAGCCATAAAAGTCATGCCAGCAAAAAATGGAAAAAAAAAAAAAGCTGGAGCTCAGGTGGCAACATTAGTTGACAGAGTAGTGGGGAGGGTGACGGCGGCACAGCAGGCCACAGCAGCATGAGGTCAGGCAGTGGCAAGTTGGCTGGACAACAATGACATTTTTTCTGAGCGGTGGCCCCAAAACACGAGGAAAGCCCCCGCCAAGAGTTGGCTGTGAAGTCAAGAGTGGTGGGCACAATGACTGGAGAGGGCGGAGGGTCACGGTGAGGCGAGCAGTATGAGGTCGGGCAGTGTGGCACGAATGAACCATTCTGAGAGGTGGCTAACAGCGAGGGAAGGCTACAGAGAGTGCACAATACTGAGAGCGGAGGTTTCACGGCGGCAAGCAGTCTATGTACGTCAAGGGGGGACCCAAGCGGCACGTGTCGGCGGGGCGCCTGGAGTGGGGGCGGGGCGCGTCGGCACAATGACATTCTGGAGGCGGGCCCCACAAACAGTATTAGGCCACAGGTGACACAATGATACAGTGTGGAGGTCACACAGCAGCGCATGAGATCAGGCACAGTGGCCAATGACATTCTCCCGGTGGGCGGGCCAAAACAGTAATTTTTTTTTTTTTTTTTTTCTTTAGGCCACAGAGTGGCACAATCACACAGTGTGGAGGTCACGGCGGCAGCAAGTATGAGATCAGGCAGTGGCACAATGACTTCTGCGAGGTATGCTGGCCCAAAACAGGAGGAAGCCACAGCGAATGGCACAATTGACTGGGAGAGCGGGGTAACGGCGGGGCAGGGGCAGCAAGCAGGCAAGCCGCATGAGGTCGGCAGTGGCACAATGGACACGAGTTGTGGATGGGCACGGCAGAAGGAATCACTGCAAGCAGCATGATGGCAGAGGAGTAGGCACAATGACATTTCTGGAAGTGGCCCAACAACCAGTGAAAGGAAGCTACAGAGTGGCACAATAAATGACTGGAGAGCGGGAGGTCTCTACGGGCTGGCCAGCAGCGAGCAGTACGAGTTCAGGCAGTGGCACAATGACCATTCTGGACGGCGGAAAAAAAAAGGAAAAAAAAAAAAAAAAAAAAAAAAAAAAAAAAAAAAAAAAAACAGTATTAGGCCCACAGAAGGGACACCAATATACAGTTGTTTTATTCTGTGGGAGGTTTTCACCGGTCTTTCACGACAGCAGCCAGCATGAGATCAGGCCAGGGTCACAAATGACATTCTGGAGGGCGGGGGAGCAAAAACTGTATTAGGCCACAAGACAAGTGGCTACTATCACACAGTGTGAGGGTCACTGGCGGCAGCCCGTTTGAGATCAGGCAGTGTGGCACAAGGACCATTCTTGGATGTGGCCAAAACAGGAGGGAGGGGGAGGAAGCCACAAGAAATTGGCACAATGGAATGAGGAGCGGAGGTGGGTGTAGAAGGGTTAATCTTTTTTTTAACGGGCCTGCAGGCTGCATGAGGCGGGGTTTTCAGTCAGGTCTCACGTAGTGGGCACAATGACACAGTGTTGAGGGCACCCGGGCGAGGAATCACAGCAAGCACAGCCATGAGTGTCAGTACGAGTGGCACATGACATTTCTGGACGGTGGCAAAAACAGGAGGGAGGGAAGCTACAGAGTGGCACAATGAACTCGGAGAACGAAGAATGCGGCTTGTCGGAGAGCGGTGGAGGGCTCGGCGGCAGCAGCATGAGGTTCAGGCAGTGGCAACAAATGCATTCTGGACAGGTGGCAGCGCCCCCCAAAACTAGTATTAGGCCACAGAGTTGACACCAATGTGATACAGTAGTGGGGTACACGACAGCAGCCAGCCCATGGAGATCAGGCAGTGGCACAATGATCATTATTCTGGAGGCGGCGGCCAAAAACAGTATTTGGGCGCCCCATACAGTGTGGCACATCACTCAGTGTGGAGGTCACTGGCAGCAGTATGAGATTCAGGCGTCGTGGCCACAATGACAATTCTGGGAGGCGGTCCCCTCCCCCTAAACCTAAACAGTATTAGGCCACAGAGTGGCACAATCACCAGTGTGGAGGTTCACGGAGGCAGCCCAGTTCAAGATTGAGTATAAGGCAGCAGTATTGGTGGGCCACAATGAAATTCTGGAGGCGGGGGCGTGGGCCGGCTAAAACAGTTCGTAGTTATTACGGCCCACAGACAGATGGCACAATCACACAGTCAGTGGAGGTCACGGCGGGACTAGCAGTAGCAGTATGAGAGGATTAGGCAGTTGTCGGCTGTGGCAACACATGACATCTGGAGGACGGCGGCCGCCCCCAAAAGCCCCAAAACGTATTAGGGCCACAGGAGGCAAGTCGGCACAATACACACGAGTGAGTGTGGAGGTTCTACGGTGGCAGCAAGGTATGAGAATCAGGCCAGGGCACAATGACCAAATTGCCTGGAGGCGGGGCACAAAAACAGTAAGAGTAGTATTAGGCCACAGAGTGGCCACAAACTCACACAGTGTGGAGGGTCACGGACCACAGCTGCAGCATGGAATCAGGCAGTGGCACAATGACATTCTGGAGTGTGAGGGGGAAAACAGGAGGAAGCCCACAGCAGAAATGGCACAATGACTGAGAGCTGAGAGGGGAGGTCACTGGCCGGGCAGCGCGATGGTGAAGTCTCAGGGGCCAGTTTTGGCTCAATGACACAGTTGTGGGAGGGCAGGCAGGTAGAGTCACAGCACTAAGCCAGCGATGAGGTCAGAGTAGTGGCAACAATGACATTCTGGGGTTGGCAGAACCTGGACGGGAAGCCACAGAGTGCAGTGTGGCACAAATGAATGAGAGTCCGCGGACGGTCACGCGCGGCAGCAGCATGGAGGTCAGGGCAAAGCTGGCAATGACACAGTCGTGGAGGGACATGGCGAGAAGCCAACATAGCAGCAGCATGAGGGTCATAGAGTGTGGCACAATGACAGAGTGTTCGAGGTGGGTTGGCTAATACAGTCCCCTGGTTATAATAGAAAGTCATGGTGGTAGGCAAGATGGGAAAACTGTCAGCAGATGTGCTGGCATCAGGCGGGTGGGGTGGCGGCATTTCCAGAATCAGCTGGGAGGGCAGGTAGTAGTTTGAACCAATGTATGACGGGGCCCCTAACTGGGCAGCAGGCACATTGGTGGGTGTGGAATATTCCTGGCTAAAAACCACGCCCTGATTCATCTTGACAAAGGTCGTCGTTTCCACATTTCCCGTGGAACAAGCGGGTTCTCCCTTGGTGGGTTTATACGATGGGCCCCCGCCGCATTGAACACCCACCGCTCTGATGCCACACTACTGTCCTGGCAGCCAGGGACCCGGGGGGGACGAAGTGACAGCTTCTCCACTGCAAACTCGCCGAAGTTTGCGGCCACACATCTCCAGTTTGGACTGCCCAGTAAGTAGTCCAGCGGATCTTTTTTCTAACTGATTGGTGGTTGGGCAGGAGTTGACAGAGTTGCTGTCCAAGTAGGCCAAACCTGTTGGTTCAGGGACTGCTCCGGGTTTTCCTGCAGCTGCTTGCTGCTGTTTTGCTGGGCGACCCTCTGCCCTCCTTCATAGGCGGGGTGTGAAGGAAGGAAGGATAAAGGAAGCCCTCTTGTTGGGGGAAGCTGCTCATCAAGTGACTCCAGACTTAGAGTTTACTACTGATGGAGCTGGTACTGGCTTCTCCCTGCCAACCTTCCCCCAGCAGCCCATAAGCAGCCTGCGGCAGTTTATGAGTATTTTAAAAGTGAGTGAGATGAGCGCTGAGGAAAACCCCCCCGGTTCAGAACTGTCTGAGGGAAGGGACGTGCTTTTCCGCAAATAGGGGCGAGGACCAGCGGTCACTCCTCCAAACTGATACACGGGAGGATTTCCCCAGTTATAGTATTTATTTTGAGTTTGTCTTCACTCTCAATTAATGGAAAAGAAAAAAAAAAAAAGGGAAAAAAAAAGAAAAAAAGAAGAAAAATAAAAAAGGAAAAACAAGGGCTTCCCATTTTGGACCAAGGGGGTAGCTGAGGTCCCATTAGGGGGGGTGGACGAGCCCCAGAAAAGAAGATAAGAGAAAAGTCATTCCCTCGCCGGGGGAAGCTGGACTCCTATTCGGTCGTCACTAGCCGGAGGCATATAAGCAGCGCTGGGCCCATCTGCACAAGTGACTAGAGGGGGCTCCTGCTCCATTTCCACTGTGTACTTGCCACGGTGTGCTGTGGGGTAACCCGGTTCATCTGCCTCATCTCCCCATCTCCATCCACCTCCACCAGCTGCTCCTGCTCTCCTCTCTTGTACCCTGGGTAGAAAATCCACTCATTTCACAGCACAATGCTTCTGCTCCAATGGTCCTCCTCATCCTTTTCAGTGCCCCACCGGATCATGTGGCCACGAGATGTAGTCGACACGTCTCCAGTCCCCTGCCAAGACAGATTTTTTTTCAGCATCTGTTCCAGGACATGGAAAGGGGGGGAGCAGTGGAGATGAAGTTATTTCATCCGCTAGTCCTTGGCGACTGACCAAATAACTCGCATTCCTCGAATGGCCTCAAACAAACGGCAGGTGTCACGGCAGAGCTGCCCTGGGCTGACATCAAAGTTCACAAAGGTGAGTACTTTCTGTCTGCCTGGGATCATATAAAAACGTTAATGCCTTTCTCTGTTCCATTACAGTCTGGATTCCAACAATCGTGCAGGCGGAAAATTTCAGCTGGGGGTGTGGGGGGGGATTCGGGATTTGGAAGGGGGGGAAGGGGGAGCGGAGGAGGGGGCGGGGAGGGGGGGAGGCGTGGGAAGGAAAACATTCGCGGATGGGGCGGTTGGCGGGTTGGGAGGGTTGTGGGGCGGGGGGGAGGGAGAGGGAAACACCATTGGGGGGGAGTTGGTGGGAATTTGGGGGAAGGGAGGGAAGGAGGTGGGGGATATTGGGAAACCATTTCGCATATCAGCTGTGTGTTGGGGGGGTCCGTTCTTCTGCCGCTGCAAATTCGGAGGGAGGGTTTGTTCCTGGCTTTGTTATCGAATGGAAAAAGTGCATGCAGTTTCTGGCCATTTTCAGAATGTTCTGAAGATCGGTGGATGGAACTTCAAGGAACCTTTTCACAACCCAAGATTGAACACATCCTTTCGGTGCGCCCGATGCAGGGCGCAGGGACCATCCCTCTCTCGGTGCTTTCTGTGTTGCCAGCGATGGTACCACCCATGTTCCTCCCATTGATCCACGAGGTCACCATTTTTATTCTGATTGCAGTATGGCGCGGGGGTAGGGAGAGGGGGGGAAGGAAAGCAGGAAAAGCCGGGGGGGGGAGGGGAAAGGGGGGGGGAGAGGGGGGGGGGGAGGGGGGGAGGGTGGGGGTGGGGGGAGTGTGGTGGGGGAAAGCCACACATTCGTACGATTTCTTGCTGACATGACGCGGAGTAGTTAGTGAGTTAGTTCCTCCTTTGCGTGGAGCTTCGTTCGCCGAGGCAAGCCAGGTGTTTGTTTTTTCTAGAACGGCGTGACCACCGCTGATGCCCTTACACATTGTTGCTGTGGTATGACTGTGAGCAGTACTTGAGTGGATGAGGCTTGAGATGGTAGAGATCGGTGGCGGTGGTTGGAGGAGAGAGGAGGGGAGGCGGACCATTGCGGCAGGCTGTGCAGCAGTGAGCAGTTTGACAACGTTGGAGGGAGGGGGAACAGCATGGAGGCGACGCGACCCTGCGCCGCTCGTAGAAAAGCAGGTGCGGTGTCTCCACTGGTCCTAGTTGTTTGGTGTGCCTGGGCCCCGGCGAAATAATAAGACATTCACCCAGTGGGCCCGTTTTTTTAGATTTTTAATTTTTAAAATAGGATTTTGTTTTTTTTTTTTTATTTTTTACAATTTTTTTTTTCTTTTTAAAGGACCATGTACTGTCCTGACATAGTTACAGCTCAGAAGGTCCGCGATTCTTTGCCTGCACCTTTGGAACAAAACCGAAAATAAGCCTTAAGGAGGGGGGATACTGAGCTCTGAACTGACCCCCCCCACACTTCTGTTCTAAAATCATTTATGAAGTGCTTTGGTACTGCCTTTTTGGAAGAAAAAGGAAAATTACGACTGGCTTGGAACTTCCATCTCGGCTCGGGCGGGCCAACAACAAAACAAACCATTAGTTCTACTGAACGGTTGCACAGTCACCCTTTTGAAAGGGAAGGGACCGCCTGTTTCGCAGGTCCACCTACTTGGATAGAGGAGAAGAGCTGAGCTGAATAAGCGCAGATTGGAACGGAGCGAAGCATCCACGGGGGTCTAGACGCGCCATGGACGGCATGAGCACTTTAAAGAAGGAGCAACGTTTTTTCAGCTGCTTCCCTGACTCCTTAGGCATGTATGGTTTTGGACGCATACTGTTGTCTCATTTTGCCAATCGCCTCGCTGAACAACTGCTGGTTGCATGGGATTGCCTATCTTGAATAGTGTTGTAAGAGTAAGCGGTAAGCGGGCTTTAGCATTAGCCGAGGAGAGCAGGCGAGCATCTGGACGGGAAGATTGGAATTTGAGGTCATAGAGAAAAAAAGAACAAGCTCCCTTCCTGCAGAGGTGGTGGAGCCTTGACTGGGGCTATTGCCAACAATGGCATGCGTATCCATCTGGATGGTTGCGCTCCTGTGCTGTTGCTTGCTGGCGGGGTTGACAGGTGATTATTGTGTTGTGGACCACGCACATCTGAGCCACGTTTCTCACAGTTGCCACCGGAATGGTGACACTGCAGGGTGTGTGACCAACAGGGACTTTGGTGTGCACAACGTGTGTAGCTATCGGGCCACGCTTCACTTTCTCGCCCACAGATTTTACATAATAACCCATAATTCGCTCCTCCGGTTGTTCTTACAAGCCAAAGAACTGCCACACTGCACGGGAGGTATCGGGAATTTATTTACTGCCAACGCTCCCGCATGAGGTGACTACTGCCGCCTCACCGCTGCCTCGCTAGAGACCCTGTGCCGCTACTTTCTTGGACCTGCGATAGCGGGGTTTTTTACCCCAGATGTTCAAGGTACCCCTTCCCCGCTCGGCCACACATGGCTTGGCTACCCCGACCTCCACTGCTGCTATCCTCTTGCGATCTTCACGGCAATACGATCCCCGACTTGCTGGCTGCCCCGCTGCCTGACGGGCAAGCTGACGCCCTCTTCTCCTGAGATGTGAAGCCCTTGCCCCTCACCCGGGCTCCCCAAGTCAGCGGGTTCTGGGGCTACATCTCATCTATTTGTGTTTCATCGTCTCACTGCTGTCCTGATCCATCACGGTCATGTATGACAAGGCTGACCTCTCACAACATGACCTCCCATGCCAAGTGCTGCCTGCTGCTGACTGCCCTCCTCAAATTGTTCATTACCACTATTATAGTGGCGACTGACCCAGACCACATGTAGATTCTCTGGCTGAGGGAACCGGATGGGGTCAGACGGCGGGCTGAGGACAGGTTAGGGACCGCTGAAACCCGATCCCGGCCATGCCAAAATAAGGGGTTGTGTCCTGAGGTTCCACCGACTTCTGGCCTAGGGGTTATGGTTGGTTAGCGTAGTGGTTTCGTCAGGATGTCATCTCTGGGAGGAAGAGGTATATGGAAGAGGGGGGATGAGAGAGAAGGGACTTGACCCTCCCACTAGTTCAAACCCAATCAAGAACCCTTGGGTGGCTGACAACACTACGGGACGCGATAGAGTGACAGCGGCAGGTTGTGGGCTCTCAACGCAGTTGACCCCTGCTGCGAACGTTCCCCGCTGCTGTGCTGCAACCCCCTGGCCTCCTGTTTCCAGGAATGTTTGTTGCCAATGCACTCGCAGGTGCAGAGCCTGACGACACTTCTCTGTCTGACCATACTGTTTGGTTCGAAAATGTTACAGGACACTTAGTTTTTGATGATGATATCTGTATGTTATAAATTAAATACACCCTGTTTTTTGACTCCAAATGGAACCCAGTTAACAAGCTTGGGTAACCCTTGGATATAATTGCACTCCACAAATGGCCAGGAAAAATTTACTTGTATGTGTTTGTTTAAAAACACTGTGTGTTTTACTATATGATAAGCACAATCAGGTAATTAAACCTTCGGACATGAATTAGGCCTACAGAGGGGAATGGAGGAAAAAATGTTATAAATCTAATGGCGTTGAAAAGACGGGTTTATTTTTGTCTGCACTACCCAGCCAAAACACTCGCTTAATTAACCTCTGGATGTAATTTGCGCAAAGAATTGAGAGCCCCATGTGTGTAGTAGCTTTGTAGCGTGTTCTCAATTCGTAGTTTTTTTACGCCCACACAACAAGAGATACAGTTGTAATAACCTTTGATTGTGTCGAATTAGGCTAAACTATAAAGGGGGAGAAAAAAAAAAAAAAAAGAAAGAGAAAGGAAAAAAGCAAAAGAGAAAAAAATAAAAAAAAAAAAAAAAGAATAAAAGAATGAAAAAAAAAAAAAAAAAAGGAATAAAGGAGGGAGGAAGAAAAATTTGTAATGTATTTGTATTGTAAAAAAATAAAAAAAAATATAATAAAAAAAAAAAATATTAAAAAAAAATTAAAAAAGAAAATAATAAATAAATAAATAAATTAAAATAAAAAAACCACTGTTTCTTTAAAGATGAATTACAACTGGAACTTGACTTAGATCCCACTTGGATATTGAATGTATACTTGCAGCTGCATGTTGGTACGCACATGGGATTTCAGATCCAATACCCCAAAAAATTAGAAAATAGAACATTAAGAGAACTGTCTCTGAGACAAGCTGAGACACCCACAGAATCGCTATATAAAAAATCAATTCTTCCAGTAAGAGAATCAGCCGCGGCCAGCACCTTCCTGATGAGCACAGGAGAGGAGTTTGGTGAGCTCCCGTGCGACGCGCCCGGGACTTATATTAGTGCGGGTGACGTCACAAATCCCCGCCGGTCTCTGAATTGGCCTTCACTATGCCACATGTCATGTCGGCTTATTTGCCGTTCTCTCCCCAGAGTGCTTTGCCCCATGTTTAGCGCCAATTGTGCTCGCAGCCCATTTTATCAATCAAGAAAGCACACTTCGTTTCACCCGAAAGTAGTACCCCAAAGTTCTGATTCGTTCGAACCCGAGTTTCCTGAAATTGCATAAACGGAATTCATTCATTTAGAATCGATGTTCGCCCATCTCCTATAATATTGTCAAATGAGTTTTCAATATAAATAACAATTGTATGACCTTGTAACTGGTACAGAGGGAGAGACGGACCCCTCGCCCCGCGAAGATGAGCCTACAAATCTACAAGTTGAGAAGAGGGCAGACATGTTTGTGGGGTAGTTTACAGTGGCTGCAGGGATTATTGTTAGGTTATAGGCAATACTGAAGAGATGGGTTTTTTCAGAAGTTCGCTTTTGGAAGCCTTGTGTGTGTGAAAGTGATAGTGGAGGTGAAAAGTGGAGGAGATTTCCCTTGATATGTTGGGGGGGCAGTTGCATTCCAGAGGGTGCGGGAGGTAAGCACGGGGAGAAGTTTTGAGAAGGTCCTGTGAGGAGCGGAGTTTTCATGAGGAGAGATATTTGGAAATTAGGGGCAGAGATGTATGTGAGGGGAGACGAGGGTTCTTCTATTGGAGAGGCCTTGTAGGTCAGGGTTAAGCAACTTGAAATGAATTCGCGGGGCAATGGGTAGAGCCAAGTTGAAGGAGGTTGGGACAGCGGATAGAGAGAGTGGCAGAGGGAGTACGAGAGGAGGAGAGGTGGATTTTAAGCCGGGCAGCAGAGTTGTGAGGAATGGTTTAAAGGGGAGCACAAGAGTGCTAGATGGGAATGGCCCACAGATAAAGGATTGTTGCGAGTTGTCAAGCGGGCCTATGTTACGAGCATTGTTTGTGGTGTCGAAGTTGGAGGGACGAACGGAGTTTGCGATGAGGAAGAGGAATTAGGAGGGATTTAAGATATTTTTTTTTCAGGTGGAAAGATGGCAGGCAGATGGTTGAGGTTTTTGGGATGGTGTTTTGTTTGAAGGACAGAGCGGAATCGAGGATTACCCCAAGGCAGCGGACTTGTGGAACAGGGTGAGACATTGACAGCTGAGGCGTTGAGTGTCAAGCCACGAATGTTTTTTTATTGTTTAGATTTGACAGTGGGATAGAGATATCAGGTTGGGGGATGGAGGGGGGACGGTTGGAAAGTATGAATTCTGGTTTTCTTACATTTAGTTTTAGGAGACGGGAGGGAGAAAAAAAGGAAAAAGGAAAAAAGGAGGGAATTGGACTGGATTCGATTAGGACAGGTAGTCAGGGATCCAGGGGTGAAGAGGAGGTTGTCATCTGGGCCGGAGATGTTAGAGTTGCGGTTGTCATCAGCATACAGTGTGGTAATTGAAGAGCCATGTGGAAAGCTATGATGGTTGACCCAGACCCAAGATTGTTAGTAGAAAGATAAGGACCCTGGATCTGACCCCTGAGGGACACCAAAAACAGAGAGAGGCCGGGGGGAGGAGGAGGTGTTTGGAGCGCGAGATTGGCGCGCTGAACGTCCGATCAGAGGAAGGCATGAGAGGTGTACGAGAGATCCAGGGAAAGAAGAATAGAGCCAAAGTCCCGTTGAGCGTGCCGGGAGGGAGGAGGAAGATGGTCGACAGGTCAAAGGGCAGAATTAGAGGAGGACCCAAGTCAGTAAGGAGAAAAACGGACAGCTGTAATGGCGTGAGGCTTTTTGCAGCTTGCTAGCTCATTGGTGACCTGGCCGCCCCTAGGCTAGGGCCAGATTAGATTTCAGTGGATTTTTTGGTTGGTCATTGGTCGGAAGCCTGATTGTAGTGGGTTCAGGGGAGGGAGGAGGTTGGAGGAGAGGGCAAGAGAGGAGGAGAGAAGGCGTCTGGTAGAGTGGGAGGACAGCTGTAGATAGACGTGCTGACTCGAGGAGTTTGGATGCAATCTAAGGGAAGCCAGTTGAGATGGTGGCGATAGTTGGACAGAGAGGAGGGATTTCAAAAGGGATGGTTTTTTTAAAGGATGGGAGAGTGATGGGAGTGACAGTAGCAGTTTTAATGGAGGAAGGGGAAGATGCCCCGGAGGTGAGCGATAAGTTGTGTGTTGAAAAAAAGCAGGGGTGAAGGCTTTGGGATGAAAGCAGCACTAAGGTCTGGGATAAGGTGTGATGCAGTGGGGTCAAAATTTTACAGGTGTGAGTTGATTTGACAGTAGAGAGGAAGTTTTATCATGTGTGAGAGTGGGGGGAAAACATTTAAGGGGAAGAGTAGTGTTGCAGATTGGAGGAGGGAGCGGGGGACTGGGGGCCTGATTGGGCGGGGCGTGGGTTGGGGTGATGGCTGGACGGTCCGGGTGTTGGGGGGTGGGATGGAAGTGAGTGGGGGGGGTGACGGTGTGGGGGGAGTTAGTGTATGTTGGGTGTGGTTTGATGTGTTGGGTTGGTTGAGTTTGTTGTAGATTGTGGGTAGTGGGGGGAGGTGGGATGTTCGGCGTATGGGGTTGGGGGTTGGGTGTGGTTTTGGTGGGTGTTGTTAGGTTTGGAATGAGGTTGGGGGGGTTGTGGTTGTGGGGTGGTGGGTGGGTGTGGGGTTTATGGTGTGGTGGGGTTGCCCATTAGGGGAAAGTAGTCATCGGGGGTGTAGTGGGGTTGGGGGGGTTGGGTGGTGTGGTGGTTATGGGTGTGGGCTGTGGTTGGGGATGGGTGGGATGGGTACGCCGCATCTGGGGTTCGGGTTAGGTGTGTTTCGTGGGGGGGTCTATGGGGTGTGGTTGGGTGGGGTTGTGGGCAGGGGGGGTGGGTGGGTGGGGTGCGGGTGCTTTGCTTTGCTTAATTGTTAGGTGTGATGATGGGGTGGTTGAGGGGGTGGGTTCGGGGTGCGGGATGTGTGTGGTTGGTTCTTGTGGTTGGAGTGGGTGGGTATGTGACTGGTGTGTAGGGATTCGGGTTTGGGGTGGGGATGGAAATGCGGCATGGGCCGGGGAGGGGGCGTTGGGGTGTAGTTGGTGGTGGTTGGGGGGTTTTGGGAATGTAGGTATTCTATGGGTGGTGGGGGTTGTGGTTCTGGTGGGGGGTCTGGTTGTCTTTGGGGGTTGTATGTGGGGTCAATGGGGTGTGTTGGGTTTGTGGGTTGGTTGTGGGATGTGGTGGGGTGGGGTGGGGGGTTGGGGGGGGTTGGGTTGTGGGGGTTGGGTGTGGGTTGGGGGTGGGTGGTTGGTTTGTGGTGGGTGGGGGTGAGGTGGGATGGTGGATGTTGGGATTAGGGGGTGGTGGTTGTGCTGGGGTTGTAGGGTGGGGAGGTGGGGGTGAGGCGGGTGTTGGCGTTAATATTGGCTGCGGGGTGACTACATAGGCGGGTGCTTATGGATAGGGGGGTATAATGGGGTATATTAGGGGTGGGTGGGGGGGGGGTGCAGGGTGGTGTGGTGGGGGTGGATGGGGTTGGGCGTTGTTTGGGCGTGTCTCGGATGGAGTTCCCTGGGGGGGGTGGATGTGTGTTAAGGTGGGGTTACGGGTGGTGGGATCGTGGGATGGTGTTGGTTTGGTTTGGGGGTGTTGGGGTGGTGTGGGTGTGGGGTTAGGTGGTGTATGGTTGGGGTTTATGTGGGATCATGAGGGTGGTTGGGTGTGTGGGCGTGTAAGGTTACGGGTGGGTGTGGGGGGTGGTGTGTGTGAGTGCTGCATTGGGTTGTTTACTGGGTGGGGAGGGGGTTACTGGGTGGGGTGTGGGGGTGTGCGGTTGGGCAGGGTAATGGGGCTTGTGAGAACGTCCGGGTGGAATCGGGGGAGTAGTTGTGCGTTGGTGTTGTTATGGTTGGGGTGGGTGGTAGAATTCGTTTGGGACAGTGAGTTGTGAAGTGTATGGGGGAACTTCGGTTGTGGGGATGTGGGTGGGTTGGTGGGTTGGGGTTGTAAGGTGTGTTTGAAGTTTTGGGTGGTTTGTGGTAGGGTTGGGTGGGTGGGTGGGTGGGGAGGGGTGGGGGTTGGGGTTGGCTGGGTGTTGGGGATGGGGGTCTGGTTTTGCGTGGAGGTTGTTTGGGGGTTCGGGTGGGGGCTGGGGGGGTTGTGTCGGGGCTGGTGGGTGGGGGTGGGATGTGTGTTGTTGGTAGTTGGACAGGGTGGGGTGGTCGTAAGGTGGGTAATTGTGTGGTTCGGGAGGGTTAGGGTTCTTGGGGCGGGGGGTGGGTGATAGGTGGTGTGGTGGGTGTTGAGGATATGGTGGGGTTGGGTGTAATTTTGGGGCTGGAGGGGTTGGGGTTTGGTGGGGTGGGGGGGTTGTGGGTGGATTTTGGTTGGGGTGGGGTTGGGGTGCGTGGTTCGCGCGGTGGGTTGTGGGGGGTGGGGGGGGGGGGGTTTGTGGGGTTGGGGGTTTTGGTGGGCTGGGTAAAATGGGGGTTAGGGGGGTTGGTGGGGGTTGGGGAGGGGTGTATTATGAGGTTGTCGGTGGTCCTTCGCAATATTGTTGTAGGTGGTTGGTAGCTGGGATAGGGTGGGTGTCGGGTATGGTGATTGGAGGTGGTGGCTGGTTGGGGGTTTGGGGCTGAAGGCTGTGGTATGTTGGGGTTGGGATATTTGGTGGGAGTGGGTTTCGGGTCGAGTGGGGTTTGGGGTGGTGTGTGGGTGGTTTGTGCTGTTTTTGAGTGTAATGGGGGAGAGGTTGAGCGTGGGTTGGGGGGGGGTTGGTGGTGGGGGGGGTGTTGTGGGTGGGTTGGGTGGTTGGTTGGGAGTAGGAGGGGTGCTTGTGGGTGGGTGTGTTGGGTGGTGTGGTGGTGGGTTGGTTTGGTTCTGGCTCGGGGGACGGTGAGCATCATCAGTGGAAATTAGTGGGCTGGTGGGGCTGGGGGGGGGTTGGGGTGGGTGGGGCGTGGGGGGTTTGAAGATGTAGGTTTGTGGTGGTGGTGGGGGAAGATTCGGTTAGGGTGTGTTATGGGTAGTCTTGGTTGGGTGGTGAGGGTGGGGGTGTGGGGTTCGGTGGGTTGTAGGTGTGGTTTGTGGGGGTAATGGTGGGGGTGGTGATGGGGTTGGGTGGGGTGGTGTGGCGGTGGGCTTGGCGGCTTGTCGGGGGGGGAGACGGAGGCTGGTCAGGGTGGGGGGGGGTACGGTGTGGTGGGTCGGTGTGGGGGGGGTGGGGATTGGGGCGGGGGGTGATGGGGGTTGACGCGGAGAGGTAGGTCGGGGATCTAGACTAGGGTGGGGGGGTGGGAAGGGGGGAAGCTTGGTGTGGATGGTCAAGGGGAGGTTGGGTTGGGTAGTAGGGGGGGGGGGGGATGGGGGGAGACGGAAGTCGGTGGAGGGGTGGATGTGGTATGTGTGGGTGTGTGTGGGGGGGTGGGTGGTGCTGGTTAGGATTGGATTGGTTTGTGTGGGTGGGGGTAAGGGGTGGGGGTTGGGGGTGCTTGGGCGAGGGGGGGGGGTGGGTTGGTGTAGGTGGTAGGGGTGTGCGGGGTGGTGGGGGGGTGGGTGCGCGGAGAGCGCCGAGTTGGTATGGGATCGAGGTGGGAGTGGGGTGTGGGGCCTTCGGTGTGCTGGTTGGGAGTGTGGGCCTTGTGGGCGTTCATGCGCGGATTGGTGGGGTGGGGTTTTGGGGTTGTGTTGGGGTGGGGTGGGTGGGGTGGTTGGTGGACGTGTCAGCAGTTTTTAAGAGGAGTTCGCGAGTATGGGTTAGTAGTTAGTAAAGTTGGTAGTTTTGAGTTAGTGATAGGTTGTGAGTAAAGGTACGGGTTAAAGTAGAGTTAGTTAAGGTTTTTTTAGGAGGTGATGCGTTAGTGTAAGTTACACGTTTTCTCTGATTACAGGTTGATCTGTGTAGGAAAGTGAATGGCAAAAGTCGCTGCCTGAAAGGAGAGAAGAAGGTGGTGAAGGAGACGGAGGGATGACGTCCTGAGGGGCGGTCGTGGGGAGAGAGTTTAATGGGTGTTGAATTAGTTGTCTGTCCGGGTTGTGTGAGACAGGAGAGGATATGAGATTGGTGAAGTAATCCTGATTTGGCTAGGGTTTGAGTGCAGATTTAAATGTAGTAGTGATTGTTTGTATGAAGGCAAAAGTTCCATAGGTGGGAGCGGAGTTTTTCTTCAGCGGCGTTCTGCCAAATTTCTGGGAAGCTCGCCTCTCAGCTGTTTAGTGGAGTCCTGTGTGCCAGGGGTTGGTTCTGTTGATTTTGCAGTTTTGTTGTGTGTTTGAGAGGAAGCGAACTGAGTCAAGGTGGCGGTGAATTGTGTGTGATTGTAGAAAGGTGGTGGCTGTGTCTGGGGTCAATTAAATAGGATATGGTAGAAAGAGGTTGTAAGAGAATCAGATGAGAGTAGGTGCTAGGGGGATGATTTACTGTTGAGGTTTTTGTAAGTTCTGCGCGGGGTGCACTAGAAGTGGGAAACAGGAGGAGCGGTTGGGAGTGGAGATGGTGGGAGAAGTGTGAGCAGATTGTGGTCAGATATGGGGTGGGAGGAGTTAGAGAAGGGGGCAGAGGAGGGTCGAAGATGAGGTCCAGTGTGTGGTCCATCTTTGTGAGTGTGCTCCTGAGGTCCAATGGGAGAGATCAAAGAAGAACAGAGTGAATGGAGGGTTTGTTGGAAAGCAGAGCTGTGGGGGTGTCGGATTTGGGATATTGAAGTCTCCCATGATCTATAGTAGGGATGTCCGGTGGAAAGTAAAAATGGACAAGCCAGAAGCAAAGTGGTCAAGGGAAGGCGGTGACAGGGCCCTGGGTTGGTCGGTAGACAACAGCCACTTGAAGGTTGGAAGCGGCCGTAGATGCAGACAGAGTGCACCTCAAAGGAGGAGAGTTGAGGGAAGGACAGAGGTTGAGAGGGGACAATGGAACAAGTGTATCAGACGGAAGGAGGCCCAACATCTCCGCCATGCTGTTACCAGGAGCGGAGGGGTATGCGTAAGTTGGAGGCCGCCAAAGGAAGAGAGCAGCAGGGGAGGTTGTGTCAGAGGGGGTCAGCCTTTGTTTCATTCAGACCAAGGAAGAGTATATTTCTGAGATAAAATAAGTCATGTATGTAGGAGAAGTTTATTGTATACAGGACCGTGCATTCCAGAGAGCTCAAAGGCAGAGGGATTTAGGGGGAGCAGGGGTCAGAGGGATGTGCTTCAGGTTGATGGCGGGTTAACATAATCTTAGTAGGGTGCATCTGTTAGAAAGAGGGAGAGACTATGGTGGGAGTGTGCTGGGGGGGGCCCTGGGGTTAGGGGATATGTCCCCAAGCAGCCAGGACAGTAGAGAGAGGGTTGTGAGCTAGATGGAAGTAGGAAAGACAATATGATTCGGCAGGGTGTGTTGAGGATTTATTTCTTGGACGGGCATTAAACGGAGAGGGGAAGTGTTGGTGGGGCTGCAGTACAGGTGATTGGGGGGGGGGGGGGGGGGGGGTGAGTGTAGAATGTCAAGGGGGAGATGTAAAGTCTCATTGCCCAGCAAGGGTGTCTGGGGATAGGCAGTTTAGTCGCTAAAGGAAATGGGGAGATTAGAGATAATGGTGGGAAGGAAAAAGCATAGTGTAAAGACAGTTTAGAAAAAAAAGTGTGGTTGAAGAAGATTAAGTAGCTGTTACCTCTCGCGAATCCTTGTTCAATCCTGTTGAATTTGGATTAATTCACATTAGAGCGGCACCTTTGAGCAGGGGCCACAAGTGGACCAAACGGCCCACGTGACTGCAGTGCTTAGACTATATTAAGTTAAATAACATTCTAAGCAGAGTTTAAAGATTCGTGAACTCAGAAATGGGATGGGTCGAGACACTGTTAATTAGCCAGATGTGGGGGGGAGAATAGGAAACGAGATTACAAGTGAACTTGGCCACCATGCACACAGCAGGAAATTTTGGGGTAGAGAAAGATTGCAAGTGTGATAGGCAGTTATGACTATAATAAAGATTACACATCAATGTAGATGCATACATCAAATGCAGGATGGTGAGCAGGGTGGTCAGCAGTAGAAGCATACATCACAATCGCAGGATTGGGTAACAGGAGTGGTATCGAAGTAGAAGCATACATCAAATGCATGGATGGGAGCAGGAGTGGATCAGAGTAGAACGCCATACATCAAATGCAGGAGGGGAGCAGCGATGTGGATCAGAAGTAGTATGCATACATCACAATTGGCTAGGATGGGAGCAGGAGTGGATCAGAAGTAGAAGCATACATTTTCATCACTCTCTGAGGCCCCATTCATGGAGGCATACATCACCTTAGGGTCTGGACACACCCTCATTAAACTAGTCTCCTCACACATTGTAGGAGAGAAATCATTCCCAGGATTCTCCTGTTCCCTTCCAGGCCACACACTGAAACAATAAAGCTCCTATCTGGGAGCAACCGCAGTCAACAGGACTGGTGGCTATCAATCCCTGGGCACACATTACCTTCGACTTGCAGGCTACCATCCGGTACACACAATTCGCTGCAGTCACTGGTAGACTCTTTTAGTGACCGGACCCCAGACACTTCACACTCCACTGTAATGCACTCATATTCACACGTTTCCACAACAGGAGAGGCAGAGGTTACCTTGTTGCTATGGACAATGACACCAGCTCCACCTGAGCTGGTAGAGTTAACACATGCCTCCAGATCGTCATCCACCACAGGACATACATTCTTGCTATAGTCTAGCCAACATAGGGGCGCACACCTGAAGCTTTGTTCTACCTCTACAGCAGGGGCTGACACCTTTAGGAGCTAGTTCACACTCTGCTTAGTACTTCACTAGCCTGACAAGCCTAACCTCTAGGGGGAAAGACCTAGCTGCTCTACACTACTGCGTAGCTGAAGAACAAAACAACTGTGTTGCTTGTTCACACACTGCAGTTAGCTGGAAGTAGCTTTGTGATGCAGCTAACTTACCCCTGCTTCAGACTATGTGTGACAGCACTAAATAAGATTACAGATACATTTTCCTTACTGAATTAAGCATTTTCAAATGGCACATTATTTCCTAATCAGTGGCCGCCATATAGGGGCAGTAAAGGCGGGATACCTCCTCTATGGGGCCGGCCGGA
Organism: Phyllomedusa bahiana; assembly: GCA_025379985.1. NCBI lineage: Eukaryota > Metazoa > Chordata > Amphibia > Anura > Hylidae > Phyllomedusa > Phyllomedusa bahiana. The sequence goes on along the minus strand of JAODAL010025450.1, from coordinate 2,954 downwards.
GATTGTGAGACAAGGGGGGCCACCACTGCCAGCAGCGTGCCCCCCTATTTTCTGAAGCTGGTAAAAAGATCAGACACCAGAGCAGTGTTCTATTTACCACAAGCTCTAAGCATCAGGGGCCGCACAGGCAGCAGCGATGCTGATTATACACTGTCGGAGGGGCTACGAAGAGATGAATTACTCAGCACGCATCACTGGTGCACTGTTGGTTAGTGACACGGGGCACTTGCAAGGTGGGAGAGGAGGAGGGGGCCAGTCACATAGGAGAGGGGCCAGGGTGGAAGTACAGCAACAGTATAGAAGGGCCGTTTTCCCACATAGTACTGTAAAGTAAGTGTGTGTACAGTACTGACAAAAGTTTGGAACACCTTCTCAATCCAAGGTTTTCTGTATTTTCATAGGATATACATATTGTCCAATTCACACTGAAGACATCAAAAAATATGAATTAACACTGTGAATTATATACTTTACACCAAAAAAGTGTGAAAACAACTGAAAAAAATGTCTTATATTCTAGGCTATTTCAAAGTAGCCAACCTTTTGCTTTGATTAGCTGCTTTGCAAAACTCCATGGCCATTCCCTGATGAGCTTCAAGAGGTAGTCAACTGAAATGATCATTCCAACAATGCTTGAAGGAGTTCCCAAAGATGCTTAGCACTTGTTGGCCCTTTTGCCTTCAACTCTCGCGGTCCAGCTCACCCCAAACCAATCCCTCCGATTGCTGTTACAGGGTCTCGGGTAGACCTGTGGAATGGCCGGGTCATCTGGCGTCAGCACCCCATCACTGCCTTCTTGGTCAAATAGCCCCTTCGAGTTGGAGGTGTGTTTGGGGTCATTGTCATGTTGAAAATATATGATGGTCCAACTAAACGCAAACGGATGGATAAGAAAGCATGACGCTGCAACGTGCTGTATGTAACCATGGCTGGTTCAGTATTCCTTCAATTTTGAATAAATCCCAAACAGTGTCACCCAGCAAAGTCACCCCCACACCTTCACACCTCCTCCATGCTCATGGTGGAAACCAGGCATGTAGAGTCCTTTCGTTCACACTGTGGTTGGATCCAAAGGTCTAAAATTCGGACTCAATCACGACCAAAGCACTGATTTCCATTGGTCTAATGTCATTCTTGTGTTATCTTTAGCCCAAACAAGTCTTCTTCTGCTTAGCAGTGCTTACTAGCACAGCTATTTCTCATGAAGGCCTGCTGCTCTTCAGTCCGCCTCTTCTCAGTTGTTGTAGAGGTATGTCTGCTGCTAAACTCTGTGTAGGCAATTGACCTGGTCTCTAATCTGAAGCTGGCTGTTTAACCGTGCGGGATTTCTGAGTCTGGTGTCCTCGGATGAACTTATCCTTCGGCAGCTGAGGTTGACTACTTGGTCTTTCCCTTTCCTGGGACGCGTCCCTCATGTGAGCCAGTATTTGTAGCTGCTTGATGGTTTTTCGCCTCTGCACTTGGCGGACACCTTTCAAAGTTTTCCCAATTTTTCGGACTGTGCCCTTCATTTCTTAAATAATGAGGGCCACTCGTTTTCTTTCCTTAGCTGCTTTTTAAAACAGTCCATTCAGTGGACTCTCGCTGTGTATCCACCTGACTTCTGAACAACACAATGATTGTCCCAACCACATATATAAAGGGAAGAAATCCCCCTTATTAAACCTGACAGGGCGAACTGTGAAGTGAAAAAAACCCTTTAGGGACTTCCCCTTTAAGGCTCATCAAAAGAATGCAAGGTGTGCAAAGCAGTAAAGAAAGCAAAAGGGGTACTTTTGGGAATGAATATAAGAATATTTTCGTTTTTTTCAATTTTTTGTTAAAATATATAATTTCCCCCAATGTGTTAATTCATAGTTTTGTGCCTTCAGTTGAATTACCATTTTATAGTCATGAAAATACAGAAAACTCTTGAATGGAAGGTGTGTCCAAACTTTGGTCTGATGTATTGTGTGGATTTTAAAATTTCATGGATGTGTATGTGTGTAAATTTTTATACGTCATGGATGTGTATGTGTGTGGATATTAGTGCTGGATGTGTTGTGTGCGGATGTTACGGGCTTTGGGTGTGTGTATATACGTGTGTGTGTGTGGATGTGTGATATACTTGGGGGTGCAAAGGAGGGTGTAAAATACTCTGTGTTAAATATACTGTGCATGGTGTGTGTATTACGTGTATGGTTTGTGTAAAATACTGTGTGTGCATGGATGGGGGTGTATTGTGTGTGCGGTTGTGTATTCTCGGGGTGTATATCTAGCAAAGGGTGGTGTTAATATTGCTGGATGCAGGTGTTGTATATATGCTGTGCTGTCTATTACTGTGTGAGTGTTATATTTAATTATGTGTATATACTGTATGTATAAAATATGTGTATGTAAATAGTTTTGTGACATACTGTTTGTGTAGCGCAGTTGTATACATGTGGGTTTGTTCAAAGGGTTTTTTCCACTGGGTTGTTTTACTGTTAAAAAAGCTTGCAAAAAAAGTCATTTGAAAAATATGTCCTTAACAGTTCCTACCTCTTTAAAAATATCCCCCCTTTCTATATGTCAATCACTCCCCAGGTGCTATAGCTACAGACCCGTTCAATCACTCCCGATGGCTGCCAGCATGGTTGCTATAGTACAGACCCTTTTAATCTCTCCTGTTTGCTGCCAGGCTGATCGCTATAGCTACAGACTGTTCAAATCTCTATGAAAAGCTGCCAGCATGGTTCTTAGTTTTGAATGGTGTCCTCAGAGGCGTAGAAAAAAGAAAAAAGCCCCTTTAATTAAAAAGTGAAATCGAAAACAAGCTAGTAAAATGAAAAAATGTGTGAGACAACCCCCCTTTTTGTGTGGTGTGTATATATTTTGTATGTAGAGTGTGTTACATGGTGTTACCTAACTAAAATTTTTTATACCCTTTCTGATAGGATGAGATTAAAAAATAATTTGATATAAAATAGATAGAA